>PVKP010044706.1:0-16559 GCA_004027715.1 Plecturocebus donacophilus | reverse complement strand
GTGGTGTTCTCTGTATTTCCTGGACTTGAATATTGGCCTGCCTTGCTAGGTTGGGGAAGTTTTCCTGGATAATATCCTGAAGAGTATTTTCCAGCTTGGATTCATTCTCTTCGTCACATTCAGGTGCACCTATCAAACGTAGATTAGGTCTTTTCACATAGTCCCATATTTCTTGGAGACTTTGTTCATTCCTTTTTACTCTTTTTTCTGTCATCTTGCCTTCTCGTTTTATTTCATTGAGTTGATCTTCGACCTCTGATATCCTTTCTTCTGCTTGGTCAATTCGGCTGTTGAAAGTTATGCATGCTTCGCGAAGTTCTCGTGTTGTGTTTTTCAGCTCCGTCAATTCACTTATGTTCTTCTCTAAGTTGTCCATTCTCGTTAACATTTCGTTAAATCTTCTTTCAAGGTTCTTAGTTTCTTTGCATTGGGTTAGAACATGTTCTTTTAGCTCACAGAAGTTTCTTATTATCCACCTTCTGGAGCCTGATTCTGTGAGTTCATCACACTCATCCTCCATCAAGCCTTGTTCTCTTGCTGATGAGGAGCTGCGATCCCCTGTAGGAGGAGAGGCGTTCTGATTTTGGGTGTTCTCAGCCTTTTTGCACTGGTTTCTTCCCATTTTTGTGGATTTATCCACCTGTCATCTTTGTAATTGCCGACTTTCAGATTGGGTCTCTGAGTGGACGTCTGGCTTGTTGGTGATGAAGTTTTTTCTGTTTCTTAGTTTTCCTTCGGGGGGCGCTCCTTCCCCACAGAGCTGGGCCTTCCCGGGTTCAGCTGTGCTTGTTCTCGGTCCTCAGCGCTTCCAATTACTGTTCTCCTTGTGGGGATTGGACCAGCCGAGCCCGACTAAAAGGGCATCCAGTCCCGTACAATCCGCACCGAGAAGCACCGTGCCGGCCAAAAGAGTCGCGCTGGCGACCCGTGTGGCTCCTTCGCCGGGAATCTCCCAGTCTGTGGGCATCAAAAATTCGTCTGCAATTGCGGCATCCACTCACTCTCTGCGCTTTCACTGGGAGCTACAATTCTGGGCTGCTGCTACGTGGCCATCTTGGATCTCTCTCCCATATAAGTATTTATTTTATGTTTTGCAACTGAGTCTTGCTCTGTCACCCAGGTTGGTGTGCAATGGCACCATCACAGCTCACTTCAGCCTCAAACTCTTGGGGTTATGCAATCCTCCTGTATCAGCCTCACAAGTAGCTGGAATTTCAGGCGTGCACCACCATACCCAGCTCATTTTTTTCTTTTTTCTTTTTTTCCTTTTCTTTTCTTTCTTTCTTTATTTTTCAGATGGAGTCTCACTCTGTTGCCCAGGCTGGAGTGCAGTGGCCCGATTTTGACTCATTGCAACCTCTGCCTCCCAGGTTCAAGGGACTCTCCTGCTTTAGCCTCCCGAGTAGCTGGGATGGCAGGCACGTGCCACCATGCTCAGCTCATATTTTCTTTCTTTGTTTCTTCTTCTTTATTTTTGCTTGAGCTGGTCTTGCCATTTTTTTCCCACAGGTTGGTCTGATTCTCTTAACTTCAAGTTTTCCTCCTGCATAGGCCTTTCAAAATGCTGGGATTATAGGCATGAACCACCATGCTTGGCCCAGAAAATTAATTTTATAGGAGGAAGAAGGAGGACAGATACTGAACAAAGGACACAGCCCCAAGAGACCTGTCCAGACTGAGGAAGCAAGGTACAATCTAGAGGGCAAGGTGCTGGAAGGAGAGCCCTGGTTCCAGCGGTGGTGGTGGTGGTCAGGGTGGGGGTGTGGCGTGCTGACTGCATGCTTTATTGTGTTTCTCAGCACCCCAACTCTGACGCCCTCACACCATGCCTCCCTCTTCTTCCTCGGGAGGCATCCTCATCTCCAGTTTAACAGGAGTTTTAAAGTATTAGATGAGAACATTCTCCACTAACCTTTCCTGTGCTCTCATCTCCCTGAGAACTTGGCCCACAAGCTGCTCTTTTCCCTTCACCTGGCCACCAGCTCTTTCTTCTCTTGCTTATAAGCAAGCTTCAATGAATCCCATTAAGAAACAAAAAACAAAACCCTCTAATCTTACAAATGCAATGCAGTGTTCACTATAGATGTTTTGGAAGTACAGAAATTTACAAATAATTTACAACAAAGAGAAATAAAACCCACATATAAACCTACCACCAAAAGATAATCACCTCTAGCAGTTTTGCATATTACTTTTTGAATTTGGCTTTGTATGTGTGTTCTCCCCCCTTTTCCTGCCTACAAAATGGGATTATGGTAGGAGGTGAGACATGACTGTGGAGGTGGGGCTTGGACACCTGACCTGACTGAGGACTAGCTAAAACAGGTCCCAGCCAAAGCAGCATACTATAAGACACATCCACTAGTGGGCCATGTCAGTTTACCATTGCCATGGCAACACCTGAAAGTTACCACCCCTTTCCATGGCAACCACCTGGTGAGCTGGAAGTTACACGCTTATCCTAGAAGTTTCTGCATAAGCCACCCCTTAATTTGCATATAATTAAAAGTAGGTATAAATATGAATGAGCACTGCCTCTGAGTGGCTCTTCTGTGCACACTGCTTGAAGGACATGCTTGGTGCTGCTGTACACTGATGCTTCAATAAAAGCTGCTGGTTAGCACCACTGGCTCACCCTTGAATTCTGAGCTAAGCCTCAGTTTTAGGGGTTTGCCTGTCCTGAAATGTAGGATGGTAATGTAGATCTAATCCTAATTTACTTTGTTTTCCTGTGGAAACATCTTTCTCTGTTGCTGGGTTCCTTCTGTCTTTGCAGGGTCTCCTTTTCCCTCAAAAACATTAAAATTCTGTACTTCTGTCTATACTTCCTCCGTCTCGTTTAGTCCTTGGGCTCTTGAAAACTGTGTTCTACACCCCCACACCCTTGGGCCCTGACTAGGAGCTGAGAGATGGTGTCAGTAGCCTTGGCAGGAACGCTTTTCATTCCTCATCTTATAGAACTTGTAGTGACAGCTGTCACTATTGGTTACTGCCTCTTAGAAACTCTTTCCTTAATTTTTATGGAAATGTCACCCTGCTTTCCTATTTCTCTTTCTTTTTAGAATACATCTCTAGCTTCTTGGTTTAGTCTTGCTTGTGAAGTGCTAGTGGTCTTCATGGATCCATCCTTGGTTGTTTTCTCATTTTCCAGTCTCTCTAGGCAATCAAATCTCTATCACTGATTCTATCTCAAGTTCAGACTTCTTTCATGAGCTCCAAACCCACACAACTGGGTATATCATTGGCACATCAAACTCAACACGCCCAAAGCAAAATTCATCCCTGCATTGCAGGAGGGTTTAATGGGCCATCCTAAAAATGGCAGGTGTAGTTCTGCCCACATTCTTTTGGCTAGAACTCAGGCATACAGGTGTACCCAACAGCAAGGGAGGCTGGCTGTGTGCTCAGGAGGACATATTACATAGTAAGAGGCATATTACATGGCAAAAGTCCTCAAAAGAAGTGACTTCTGCTGGGTCTATTGATGAACAAGCAGACTGGCAAAATCAGAGTGCCCTGGAAGTAGTTTTTCAGGGAAGTCTGGCATGAAGCCACTCTGGAGATTATGCAGAGAAGTCATAAAACGAGGGCAGAAATTAAAAGCGCACATCAAACATGATTTGTACATCCATGAAATCATCCAGAATGAGCTCATTGAAAGAGCATGAGATCAGGAGGAACATCTCCAAAGTGTCCAGATGGGACTCTTCTCAGCACAGGGACTTGCAGTGTTCTTTCAAGAGGACACCCAGCATAGGCTTAGGTAAGAGTTGGCATGCTTTCACTCATCACTATTCTTTTTTTTTTTTCCATTTCAGTTGCAAGCTTGAAAATGTTTTATGCTTTAGATTTCTGGTGATTTTCAAAGATAGCTGAAGTATTTCAGTTCTGTTTTTAATCTTGATCCCTCTCCATAACTTTCTCCATCTATTCTCCCATCTTTCCTTGTCCAGTATCTTCTAGAAAGTGTGGCCTCAGAAGATGGAGGAGGCTTAGTGCACACATGGCCTGGATGCCTGCCCTCGAGTTCCCTTCACTTCAGTCATCAGCTATTTGGTGACTACGTGGTGCAGGACATCAGTCCCATCAGACCAACTACAGGTGCAATAGTTAGAAGGAAAATTCTTATAACATCTGTGAATATTTTTTTACCTGCCAAACAGATGTGAAATGAATCGTTCTTCACTAACCATTCTTTTTTTTTTTAGATGGAGTCTTGCTCTGTTGCCCAGGCTGGAATGCAGTGGCGCCATCTTGGCTCACTGCAACCTCCACCTCCCTGGTTCAAGCGATTCTCCTGCCTCAGCCTCACAAGTAGCTGGGATTACAGGGGTGCACCACCATGCCTGGCTAATTTTGTATTTTTAGTAGAGGTGAGGTTTCACCATGTTGGCCAGGATGGTCTTGATCTCTTGACCTAGTGATTCACCCGCCTTGGCCCCCAAAAGTGCTGGAATTACAGTCCTGAGCCACCATGCCCAGCCCCCATTCTACTTTTAACGATGTTTAATGAGAGATTTTTTGAACTACTTATCAGGTAGATTTCTACAAATAGAAAATAATAATGTAAAAACTCCACAGGTATTTTTTTTCTTTGTTTTTATTTGATAAGTGGTGATATCATGCTTGTCATTTAAATGTAGACACAATTATTAGGTTATCTATCACATTAACAATATTTAAGTGTTTTGTTTTATGCCCTTCAAGATACATGAAAACACACACACACACACACACACACACACACACACACACACATCAACTGCAAACATGAAGGGGTGAAAAAGCGTGGAATCCAACCAAATTTCCACACTTCATCAATGTGTCATTCATTCTTTTAATAAAGCTTTAAGAAATGTCGTAATGATATGAACTTGAAACATCTCTAGGCATTTTCTTTGAGGCTCATGATGTGGCACTGGTGATGTAAACAGCAGAAAACAGGGGCTGCCAAATGATCAAATTATGGAGGCTCAGAGCTGCTTTTTCCCACAGGAACACACCAAATGGTGATGGCAGTGATCTCACTCACTGGAGGGGAGCGACATCCCGCGACGTAGCTGTATTCATCCACCGACGCTTGGCTGTGTTCAATGCACTGTCTATCAGAACTTCAATACGCTTCTTACTCATGCTGATACTGGGATTAAATGTAATTACTCTCCACTGGCTAATCACCTCCTGAATAAGGGCAACTGTGCCAAAGCACTTCTCCTGCTTTCATGATACGAACTGTAGCAGCTTGGAGATGCATTTTCCAGTTGCATCCCTGGTACGGTAGAGATCTGTTCACTTGCGGGCTTTCTCCAGTCTTATCATTTCTTGAAGTAGAAGGAAACGGAAGTGATAATAACACTCACGGGAAGAGACAACAGACCATGGGTTTCCTGTGCCTCCCGAGGAGGCTGCAATTTGCTACTTTTCCAGAACACAAATGTTTGCAGCAGACACAATAGTGTGATGACAGTATGCATTCCATGCCACATGCAGAAATGGACATGATGTGTTTCATGTGTCTGTTGAAGGCCTTGGGGGTTATGGGTCAGAAGACCGGGGAGATTACTTTCAAACAATGAGGCCCTTTGCTCCCAGTGACATATCTTTGAGTATCTTCTCATGGAATTTGGCAACAGTGCTGAAAGCTGAAGATTAAAAATTTATTGAAATAAAGATGAACCAGTGACTTTAACTGCTGAGAATATCTGCAGTCATTCCTGCCTGCAGAACTCCCAGTTTAATATAAATCAGTTTCTTGACAGTTTTGGCCTATTTCCTACATAATAGGAATCTTAGAAATGTTCACCTAGGTTAACCCTCCCCCTTTCGTTTCTTTCCAACACAGAAGGCACATATTACAAAGCAAGCATTTCTTTTCTTTCTCTTAAGTGTTGGAGTTAGAGAAAACGGGCTGCTCCAGAAAGTGAAGTATGAGTTTAAACTGATGGTTAGGGCAATGCTGACCCATCATAAATAGGAAATGGGGACTTACTGTTGCAAAACTTTACTTTATAGCACATATAAAATGTTTTCTCAAATTATCTATATTCTTAATTAAATTCTTTTTGGTTGTATTGTTTCTACCTAAAATTCAGGATGGCTAAACTTTGGACTCTGTATCTTAAGCTTCATTTTTGGCTTTAATGAAACTCTTAATTTCTAAAAAAAATAAAAATAAAATTAGGATTTAAATGTTTATTTCTTGGCTTGGTCCTAAAAATTGGTGTGCTACTTTCTTAAGGAACTTTAGAATGAAATAAACCAAACAATAACAACAACAAAATAAAACTTCTTTATCTTTTCCAAATTAGAGAAAGGTCTTCCCTCACTGTCCTAATTCCAAGGATCCAGAGTAAGATAAATTGTATTACATTTTTAGATAACTGTCAAATATTGATAATCTGTAATGTTGTTGTGGGAAGTGTGCTACTTAGACTGTAGTACAAACACGAGCTTTGAAATAAAATAAGATTGGATTTAAGTGCCAATTCTAGTATATGTTATGATCCTCAAGTTTCCTATCTACTCAAAGCCTCAGTTTTCTCATCTTTAAAATGGGAATATTGATACAAATCACTCTGATCGACTGGCAGAATTAAATGAGAAAATGTGGCTGGGTATGGTGGCTCACACCTATAATCCCAGCACTGTGGGGAGCTGAGGCAGAGGGATCCCTTGAAGCCAGGAGTTCAAGACCAGCCTGGGCAAAGTAGCAAGACTCCCAACTCTACAAAAAATTTAACAAAATTAGCTGGGAATGGTGGCATGCACCGGTAGTCCCAGCTACTTAGGAGGCTGACATGGGAAGATCACTTGAGCCTAGGAATTTGAGGTTAAAGTGAGCTGTGATTATGCCACTCTACTTCAGCCTGGGTGAAAGACCAAGATCTTATCTCTAAAAAAAATGTGACAACATACATAAAATGTGCCATGTGCAGATAGTAAATGCCCAATACAAGTAAGATATTCCCATTTATTTGACACAGTCTGCTTCATACAACCACATCTTATATAGACATTCCAGGGATGATCAGAGGAAGGAGATGGGGAAAAGTAGGTAGCTCTTGGATTGAATAGTTGGAGACTTGTAGAGGAAAGCAAATAGAAGAACCAAAGTGATGAGAGGTCAAGGAAGATGCAGAGACTTGTTTGAAGGAAGTAAGGACTCAGGCAGACACTGTCTAGGAGTAAAGTTTGTCTAATTGGTCAGAACGTTCTTATTTCAGTAGTACTTGGGAAGGAGGTCAGGGGTTGGGGTATGGTTTCAAGCACCCTGACAACTACACAATGTTCTCAAAATATTTTGTATGTATCAGTTCGTGGTCCAAATGACTTGACAAATGCAAAAACTGTTCAGAGTGGAGTTTAAAATTTTTTTTTTTTAAAGAAGAATCTAGGAACTTTGTTGCTGCACATAAATGGGCCATAATGTGTTTTGGACAAAAATAATTGGCCAGTGATTCCAGGTAGCTTAGTCCTGTTTTCTAAAGGGCATGAGCCTGGATGCTCGAGAATGTATAGGTATAAGAGTATCTAAGGAAGGTCGGGGATTCATTGTCAGTTTTTTTTCTCTCACTCAGTCTCGGCAAAAGATTTCTGCCTGATCTTTGTGATCATTTGATAATTCAGGTATGAACTATTCATTTTTTTTATTCCCTTTCAGGAAACCTGTGGTGATGAGGGATGCTGGAATGGGCAGGGGGCAAGTCCCTGGTGAAGACTCCAGAGAAAGGAGCTATTCCTGTGTGGGACCTGCAGGTTGGAGAGATTTTGTTCAGTGTCATCCTTTCATCATCCCAAAATGGGCAGGGATGCAGGGCAGCCTGGGGCCACCTACATGAGTTTCTAGGGGCTGCCTATTTCACCCAGTATCAGAAGAAATGTGGCCTCTCATAAAAGGGAGGGGAGTTTTGATATGGGTGTTTGCTTAACATTGCATTGCGTCAGTTTATGGTATATTCCATAAAAGCATACTAGAAGTTATTTCTCCCTGGGGCTAGACTCTATGGACTTGAATTCTCCTTTACTGCCTAAACTGGTAGAAAATCACCTTCACTAAAAGGAAAATAGGAAGAAAAGAAGAAAAGAAGACCACAAACAACCAGGAAGCAATTAACAAAATGGTAGGAGTAAGTCCTTACTTATCAAAAACAATATTGATAGTAAATGGACTAAATTCTCCAATCAAAAGATTTATGTGGCTGAATGGATAAAAAACAAGACCTAATGATCTGTTGTATACAAGAAACACGCTTCACTTATAATGACACACATAGACCGAAAATAAATGTGTGGAAAAAATTTTCCATGCAAACAAAAATGAAAAAAGAACAAGAGCAATTATATCAGACAAAGGTCAGTTCGAAGACAAGAACTATAAAAAGAGACAAGGCCATTTTATAATGATAAAAGGGCCAATTCAGCAAGAGAATATGACAATTGTAAATATATATTCACCCAACACTGGAGCATCCAGATATATAAAGAAAATATTATTAAAGCTAAAGAAAGAAGTAGACTCCAACAGAATAATAGCTAAAGACTTCAGCACCCTACTTTCGACATCGGACAGATCATCCACACAGAAAATCAATAAAAATACTGGACTTAATGTTACTGCACTATAGACCAAATGGACCTAATAGATATTCATAGAACATTTCATCTCATGGCTGCAGAATATACGTTCTTTTCCACAGCACTTGGCTCATTATCAAGGATAGACAATATATTAGGCCAAAAAACAAGTTTTTAAAAATTCAAAAAAAGTGAAGTAATACCACATATCTTCTCTGATCACAATGGAATAAAACTAGAAATAAATAACAAGAGGAATTTTGGAAACTGTACAAATATCTGGAATATGCTCCTCAATGACCAGTGAGTCAATGAAGAAATTAACAAAGAAATTAAAAAATTTAATAAAACAAATGAAAATGGAAACACAGCATACCAAAACCTATGGGATACAGTGAAAACAATATTAAGAGGAAAGTTTATAGCAGTAAGTGCCTATATGAAAAAGTAGAAAACTTCAAATAAATAATCTAATGATGCATTTTTAAAAACTAGAAAAGCAAGAGCAAACCAAACCCAAAATTAGCAGAAGAAAAGAATAACAATCAGAGCAGAAATAAATGAATTTGAAGCAAAAACTATACAAAAGATTAATGCAATAGAAAGTTGGTTTTTTGAAAAGAAACAAAACCAACAAATAAATCTTAGCCAGATTAACTAAGAAAAAAAGAGAAGACTCAAAATCAATGATGAAAAAAGAGACATTACAACTGACACTGCAGAGATTCAAAGGATTAGTAGAGACTACTATGTGCACCTATATGCAAAAAAAATTGGAAAACCTAGAAAAAATGGATAAGTTCCTAGACACATGCAACCTACCAAGATTGAACCATGAAGAAACCAAAACATGAAAAGACCAATAACAAATAATGAGATTGAAGCTGTAATAAAAACTCTTACAGCAAAGAAAAGCTTGTGACCTGATGGCTTCACTGCTGAACTCTTCGAAACATTTATAAAAGAACTAATACCAATCCTACTCAAACTATTCTGGAAAATAGAGGAGGAGGGACTACTTCCAAACTCATTCTATGAGGCCAGCATTACACTGATACCAAAACCAAACAAAGACACATTAAAAAAAAAAAAAAGAAAGAAAAAGAAAAAAGAACAAGAAAGAAAAGAAAAAAACCTACAACCAGACACATTTAAAAAAAAGAAAAAAGAAAAGAAAAGAAACCTACAGACCAATATCCTTAATTAATATTGATGCAACCTGAAGATTCCACCAAAAAACTATTAGAGTTGATAAACAAATTTGGTAAAGTTGCAGGATACAAAATCAACACACAAAAATCAGTAGCATTTCTATATGCCAACAGCAAACAATCTAAAAAAGAAGTCGAGAAAACACATTTATAATAGCTAGCAATAAAATAAAATACCTAGGAATAAACTTAACTAAGGAAATGAAAGATCTCTCCAATGAAAATTGTAAACATTTGTGTAAGAAATTGAAGACATACACAGAAATGGACATACCTCACGTTCACAGATTGGAAGAATCCATGTTGTTAAAATGTTCATACTACCCAAAACAATCTACAGATTCAGTGAAATCTGTATAAAAATAGAAATACCAATGGCATTCTTCAAAGAAAGAGAAAAAATAATCCAAAAATTTATATGGAACCACAAAAGGCTTAGAATAGTCAAAACTTTCCTGAACAAAACTGGAGAAATCATATTACCATACATCTGTAATACAGAGCTATGTAACTAAATAGAATGGTACTGGCGTAAAAACAGTAGACCAATGGAATAGAATATAGAACCCCGAAATAAATCCATACACCTACAGTGAGCTCATTTTCAACAAAGGTGCCAAGAACATACACCGGGGGAAGGAGAGTCCCTTCAGTGCATGGTGCTAGGAAAACGGGTATCCCTATGCTGAAGAAAGAATGACACTAGACACCTTTCTCTCCTCATATACAAAAGTCAAATCAAGATGGATTGAAGACTTAAATCTAAGACCTCAAACTATGAAACTACTAAAGAAAACATTGGGGAACCAATTCATTCACACAGGGTGCCCATGAGGAAGTTCTGAGTGAAGTGAGGGAGAATTCTGGTGGGTGAGAGGGTCTGACTCTTCCTATTCCCTGAAAGAGTGGGAACTCTTACACCGAAGGGTAAGAGCAGGTCAAAAGTAGCTTAGAGCAGATCTGCTTGACCAAGGAGAGCAAAGGAGAAGGGGTAGGTGGATAATTCAAGGGCTAATAAAGAAATGAGATTAATCAGAACACAAGCAGCTAAATGTATCCTGTGGCAGGTGCCAAGAGGGACTTGTGTGGTGACCATCATGTCCCCACATCTGTACCTGTGAGGTTTACCTGGTATCTATATGGCAGGATGCATTAGCTTACCTAATTATATTTCCTTTATCCCATCCATGGGGTTTCCTTAGGCAAATCATTGTGTGAAATTGTAACTTTTTAGAATGGCAACCATGAGTCTGTGCCCTTTTATAAGGTTCATATGGGGTCCAGAGGCAATTTTGGGTCATAGTCGGTCATTTTCTTTGATAGTGTCCATGGTTCTGGCATTAGGACAAGCTAGATCTGGCTGCATGTGTCAGGGGAATAATATCTTTTTATATACTACTTACTTCTGATATTTTCAACACAATTTACTTTGTACAAAGCTATAACAATCTTATTTATTTATTTTTACCTGTAAGTAGAAACAGCAATGAGCTGGTGAGGTGATAACGTTATTTAGTAAATACAGAAATGAAGGCATGAGCTATTTGCTCAACAAGAGTACACACATGGCACAGCTGGATGTCCAGTTCTTACCATGGTTCACTGTTGAACTTTCTCATAGAGAAGGTTTATCCTACACTGGAATATTCCAGGATACATTCTGTTTTTTTTCTTGTTAAAAGACTTTGTTTTGTAGAACACTGTTAAATTCACAGCAAGCAAAATGCAATGAAAGATTCAGAGATTCCCATATCCTGTCTGTCTCCACCCCTGCACCCCCTCCCCTCCATCTCCATCCCACACCAGAGTGATCCATTTGTAACAATCAATGTGCCCACACTGATGTCATTATTACCCAAAGCCAATCGTATGCCTTAGGCTTCACTCTTGGTGTTGTACATCCCGTGGGTTTGGACAAATGTATAATGACATGCATCCACCGTTGTAGTGTCATGTAGAATAGTGTCATTTCCCTAAAGTTCCCCTGTGCTCCACCGATTCATTCCTCCCTGCCCTCAGCTACTGGCAAACACTGATCTTTTTCCTTTGTCCATAGTTTTGCCTTTTCCAAAATATCGTATAATTGAAATCACATAGTATGTAGCTGAGAGTTTCATTTTTAAAAGAAAACAAGTTTCATGGTGTTTGCCAGTCAATGGGGACCCGTTTAGAACATGAAAGTAGTTTCATGATCGTAAGTTTTTTTTTTTAAAGAGTGTTCTCTTCTTCTAGACATGTTAGGTGGGAAGCTACATTTCCTAGTGGGTCTTTGGCTCGTTGTCAGCAAAGTAACTACTGCAAGTGCAAGAGCTCTGGGAAGATGAGAGAGATCAGGTGTATTAGGCTGTTCTTGTGTTGCTGTAAAGAAATCCATGAGACTGGGAAATTTATAGAGGAAAGAGGTTTAATTGTCTCACAGTTCTGTAGGCTTCAGCATCTGCTTCTGGTAAGGACCTCAGGAAGCTTACAATCATGGCAGAAGGTGAAGAGAGAGTGGGCACATCGCATGGCCAGAGCCAGAGCAAGAGAGAGAGAGTGGGGAGATGCCACACACTTTTAACAACCAGATCTCACAAGAACTCCCTCACTATTGTGAGGACAGCACTGAGCCATTAGTAAGGATCTGTAACCTGTGAGCCAGACTCCTCCCACCAGGACTTACCTCCAACATTGGAAGTCACATTTCAACATGAGATTTGGAGAGGACAGACACCCGAACCACATCAATGGGTCTCAGCAAGGGGCTTCATCAGCTGCCTCAGACTTGTCTGGAAGGTGGCAGACGTGGGCAATTCCTGCCTTGCTGAAGAGGGCTACACTGCTGGGTGAATGCTCCGAAGCAGAAGGGCATTTGGTGCAGCTGAAGTTGTCTGAAGTGACTTGTGTATTCAACCTTGCAGATCCTGAGCTGTGGGGTTGTTCCTACTTAGTTTGATGTGGTGTTTGGTCCATGAGTGAACACTGAGGTTGGTCTGTTTCTTCAGGGACTAAGGGTTTCACCTGCTGCTGAGAGGCAGGAATGAGCACCCAGCCAAGCAGGCATCCTGGATTCTGCCTCCTGATGCATGGAGGAACTCAAAAGAGACACCGTGAAAAATCACCCACCAATCCCTTCCTCACAGCCTCCTTTTCTATATATTTCTGCAACAACCATGACAAATGTTTAGGCCTTGTTACTGCAGATTAACACCCATGGGAAATTTCCTTTTCTTTGCTCTTTTATAGCACTGTTTTCTCTGTCTGCCTGGGATGCTTTGCCTCATTTAGCCCCTTTTGGGTGGATTAGGAGAGGGTTCTGTGATTTTTGTTCTGGTTCATTTGAGAAGTTTCCAGGTACTTTGACAATCTCCTCTATCAAACCTTCTGCAGAGTGGTCCGGTTAGAATGGGCATCTTCAGAGGGAGGCAAAAGCCAAATATACCTGGCCAGAGGAGGTGTCAGAAGACCATGAGCTTCTGGAGCTGATCAGGGTGTGGCTTTGATCTTGTGTTGTAATGATCCCCATAACAGAACCCCAGATGGAGGGACTGATCATTCGGTTCTGTAATACAACACTGTGCTGATTCAGTACTGTAAGGGTTGTCTGAAGCAAGTAGCCCAGAGGCCTTTTCATGAGAGAGAAAACCACCAGAAACTCTGATTTTGTACCATTGGGCGACAGAGCAAGCCATCAGAATAGCTGATACTGACCCATTAGAAAATTGACCCTGGGCTGTAGGTAAGTTTAAGGTCATTCAGTTTGCATGGATGCAGAATCACTGTATTCCCATTAGGCACCCTTTAATCTGCTCTTCCTTTTTTTTTTTTTTTTTTTTAAAAAAAAGAACTTGACTCTAATTCTGCCCTTCCTTGGATGCCTCTTATACGTGGCTTACCTCTTCTTCAGCCCTCTGATGTCAGCCTGAACAGGAGAGGATCAGCTCCCCGGCGGTGGGATGCCCTGTGTCAGCGTTCAGGAAGCGTGGAGAAGCAGGCACCAGGTTTCACCATACCCTGGACATTGCTTCTTCGAGGCAAACAGCACACTTTAAAAGAGATGAACACAGAGAGGAGGTGATAGGGAGGACCCACGAAGCAGGCAGTGTGGTTAATCAAAGCATGCAGCCCAGAATCAGGCTGCCTGGGTTCAAATCCCAATTCCTCCTCTTGCTAGAAAAGTTACTGCAGATTACTCACTGAGGCTTGGTTTCTTCATTTTTAAAATAGAAATCACAATGGATCTCTCTTCTTTTGGGGATTATGAGATTACCCATGCAAAGCTCATAGAGTAAACCTTGAATAAACAGGAGCTATTATTATTGTTAAAGGGTGAGGTAAGGAGTCCTCAGAGCCTTGTTTCCATTCCTGTCTCAGCCTTTGTTATGGGTTGTCCTGAGGACTCTTCACATTCAATGCCAACTCCAGATCAACCTCATCTGATATTCTATTCCTCCTTGTTTGGCAGGCAAGGCTGCCTGTACAGCCATTTTCACTTTGAGTCCTGGATTGATTTACAGCATCCATGCCATCTGCCACGTGTGCTGTGAAGGCAATATGCTGAGGCTGTCATCACTGCCCTTACTGCACATCCTGTGGAAAGAAGTATTTCATTACAAAGAACCCTCCCCAACAGGCTGGGTGCCAACCGTCTGCCCACTGAGTTCTGATCCTGAGCACAGCTGCTGGACTTCCTCTGTTTCCTTGATGTGGGCATCTTTGCCTTAGCTTGCCTGTCCTTGCACGTCTCTGTCCTCCCACTGAACTCTCCCAGGTCTCCTGTTGTCTGGGGCAATGGTCCTGATCACAGACCTTAGCCACACTACTCCATAGATCAGACTCAGAATGTACCCTCCACTGCCCCTTAGTCAACTCCCTTGACCCAGAGGTCCTAAGGCCAGAGACTTCATTCATGCCACATCTTGGATGGGCAATGTATGGAGTGAAGTCATGAATTCAGGTCAAGATGCCCTCAAGGTAGGCAAACTGGGAGCTGTGTCTGGAACTGCAGGGGTGTGAGGTCAAGTGGGCAGTGGGTGGAAAATCAGAGAGAACGTGGAGCCAGAGCAGAGGTTCATCGACTCCACTTCTTGCCTCTTTGGTCTTCATCTTGTGTTTTGGTATTTCTTTGGAAACTTGGTTGTGTGGCAGTTTTCCACCACATTCCTTGGAAGTATCTCTCTTCAATCTCTTCTATGGAATGATCTAGACAGGGCTCCGCTGGACTGACTGCTCATCAGGCTGCAGGCACAAATGTGCCAGCCAACGAACCTCTCCAAGCTGAAGAGACACAGTCAGGAACACATGGCGGACACGTGGGAGGCTCGTGTAAAGTTTCATAAAGATGAATGTCTAAAGCGATGTGGCACGTCTGCCATCACTTAACTTTGAACGTGTCACTTTGAACGTGTCGCTTCGGAACTTGAAGCTGTGGTCCCTGCATGCCTGCAATGGGCGCTCTTTCCTTGCAGTGCTGGCACTTCGCCACCAGAGGCAGCAGCCCTCAAAGCCCCCTGGGGCGTTCCTACTCCATGAGGATCACATATCCTCAGACCTACATCCGGGCCGTGAACTTTCCATACTTGCGTGAAAACCACGTATTTAAAACTATATGTATTGAACGTTTTACAGTATATTTTAAAAATCCAAAGTTTTTAAAAGAAATAAACTCGTAATTCTACTAGCTTCTATGTTGATCTCACTAAAAACCAGTAATCATTTAAAACCACAGAGTCTAAAACTGCTCTAATATTTGACCTCAGAGCAAAAATTCAATTGGTCTTAGTCTATAGACATGGAACCTGCAATTACCAGTGACTCCTGTTCCCCAAATCAGGGATAGGAGATTTATTCACTGGGCTTAGATTATTCAAGCTGATCTTAATCAGTATCTTTAATGTAACAGGTCATCTAAGAGGTTCAGCTCTCTGTTCTATGACTCTGTTAGTTCTCCCTGTCATGCAAAGACAAAGGAAGAGAAGAGGCTGCTCATTTAGCTCCTTTACACCAAGCTCCTGACCTCTCTGAAATAAGAAGGTAGGGACTTTCCACTTCACTCTTAAGTCAGAGAGAAGCAGCTCTTTCTCATCACCATGTCTCCTAAGAGAAACTGGTGGAGGGCTTAATGGCAGGGGCCCCTTGCAGCCTCCCAAACAGAACCCCACATTCTATGTGTAAATGGGAATGTGTATTTTCTGTAAAGAGGGTCCAGAGCTTTCCATGAGGAACTCACAGGGGTCTATAACCACGCCCACCCCAAGGGTGACGTCTTTGGGCAGTGCTGCTGGTAACACACATGTGGACACTATATTTATTAGTTTTCTATCAGCTGATAGAGCTCATTTGCAACCTCTATAAACTGCTTCTGAGGCCAGCTCTTCCAGGAATCATTTTCTGAAGCTAACTTGAACCTCTTCCCAGATGCTGTTTGGAACAATATTTAGGAAATTTTAAAACAGAGTTCTGCTAATTTTTTTTTTTTTTCAGAAAGAGAAAGAGAGAGGGGAAGTTTTTTTTTTTTTTTTTTTTTTTAAGACAAAGAAAGAAGTAGAATAAAAGAGAAAAAAGGAAGAAAGAGAAAGAGGGAGAGAGAATGAGACTCTTGCTCTATTGCTCAGGATTTCATTTAAATCTGTGAAATGCTTATGCAATTACTAAAAAGTGATTTATTTCCTATTATGTGATCACTTTTAGAATAGGTATGATATAACATTGAAAAAAATATATGTTTTGTGGATATGGGGTGGTAGGTTCTGCAAATATTCATTAAATTTGCTTGTTCCAGGTCTGAGTTCAAAT
>PVKP010044705.1:0-16570 GCA_004027715.1 Plecturocebus donacophilus | reverse complement strand
CAGAATCCTAAGTTTACCTGCTGCATGCTGCTGCAATAATCTTGAAATTTTCAGTGTGTCTAGAGTATCAGCAGAATGAAGAGCCTGCATCCTTTGTTCAGTACATCATTCCCCGGGAATGTGTTGCAGATTCACAGGGCTGATGTGAGATTCTTAATATTGTGCCAACCTTAAAATACTGTGCCAAGAACAAAGCCTTCTGAGGTCAGAAGTAGGGAAAAGACATGAGAGGAGGCTGGAGGCCAATGAGAGCCTGGTTAATACTAATACATGAAAAATAAGTTTTATATGGGGAGAGAGCTTCTGAAGGCAGCTGGAGGCAGAGTGGGTCTGATGCTGGCTTCCTTAGAAATCATGGGTGGGGGTTAGGGGAGTTGGTGTGGGTGAGTGTCAGGGTCAGGGATTGCTGGTCTATCACCAAGACACAGTCCCATCATTGAAGGCTTCCCTTTCCACCTGAAAAAGGTGCCCTCCACCTTTGTCTCCATCACCAGATCTCTACTTCCTTTCCTTGCTTTAACTTTCTTTATATGATTTACCTCTCCCTTTTATTATTTATAAACTTATGTGCTAACTTTGTTTATGGCCTTAATAGAGTGGAACTTCCATAATGTAAGGTCTTTGTTTTGTTGATTACTGTTTTCATTACCAAAAATAGCACTCAGTGTTTTGTCAATGCTTAAAAATTATTTTTGGGGTGTATGAATAGATGGATGGATGGATGGATGGATGGATGGATGGATGGATGGATAGACACATAAGTAAATAGACAGATGTCTCTCAAAATGGTTTAGTAGCTCCTGAAGGACAAGAACTAGATATGAGTTATTTATCAAACTTATTCTCAGCCTATATCCCAGGACCAAAAAGCCTGGAAGATACATAGTGAATAAACAAAACATTGCTGTTAGTTCTCTTTTGGTGCCCAGGTAAGGGGTACTGGGTGTAGGGATAATGAAGACACAAATGTGATAACTAGCTGTTTACTTCTCTCTCTCTACTGTTGGACCAAAGAGGAAGAGGTGGTCTGAATTCCAAGTTTGTTTAATCATTTATTTATAAATACTTAGAAGATACTGAGCCAGAAAGTAAAGGGGTGAAAAGATGTCAGCTCCAACTGCTCATGCACAATCACCTTACAGAGAAAGCAAACTAATAGCCATATCTATTCATTATTACTACTACTATATCTGGATGGAAGTCATAGGATTTTAGTAAAAGGGGGTGAAAGAGGATATCCATAATGTGGCTCAAAAAACGCTGGATTTGAGTTCAAATCCTGGCTGGCTGATTAGCTATATATCCCTTGGCTAGCCACATTATTTTTCTCAGTCTCAGTTTCCCCAGCTTTAAAATGATCAATAATAACAGGTGCCTTTTCTTCTTTAAGTAAGGACTCCATTGATAATCATGTTTCTAAAAGAATTATATATGTTGTAGAGTAATTTATACCTATCTTAGTAAATAGATGTTGTTAAAGAGAGGGACTCCTAAAACCACCGGTAATTCAAGCAGAGTAACTTAAGTCACAAAAGAAACAAAGCTGTCGGTTTTCCAATATGTTTGATACTTCCATCATCTACCCATCAAACTTTTTCAAACCCTATTACAAGTCACACAATAGGGGTCTCTCAGAGGCACTGTTTTGCTGCCACTTTCCAGCGTTGATGCTATAGCTGCCAATTGTCTTGAAGGCATGTTGTGATGGTCTCAGGATCTCCCCTACTGGGCCTGATCAAGAAAACCCTTGGAAAGTTCGTTACTAGGGGCAGAGAGTCACGCATAAGATGCCATCAATGAGAAGGGAAATGAGAGAGGAGTCAATGGGAGGCTGGTTTGCGGGATGACAGGAACAGGAATTAAACGCTGGCCAGTGCCCTTGATGTACCCACTGGGGCGGAGCTGGTATGATTCATTCTTTCCTTCTCACCTTGTTGCTATTTGTATCCTGAGTATTTAAAACATGGAGTTCAATATTTCCTGAGTAGTCCAGGTAGTAGAGACAATTGCCCAGCTACCTGCCACCTTACTCTTAACAAATCCTCTTACCCCTGAGATAATTTCCACCCCTGCTGGCAGGACAGGCAACCCAGGGCTCAGACTGCAGGGGAATCTGGTAGACCATGCTTTCTTTCCTGGTTCAGAGAACATCTCAGCTGTAACACTGATAATGCCCCCCATTCCCAAGCCATACCATGAGTGATGAACCTCAAGATCTATTCCTTGAGACCCTGCTATCACACACAGGACTGCCCCAAGTTGGATCTCCCAAGTCCTGCTCCCCACATTCCCTCAAGGTTATACATCTATCACTTTCCAAGATCCACCCTCCTGTCCAGTCCCAGCTGGGTTACCCAAGACTGGGCAGTGTCCTTAACACAATCCCAGGGTACAATGCAGGAACTCAAAGCTCCAGCACATTGTAGCCTTAAGTAGCCAGCCATAGCTTCCCCAAACTGCCACCCAACAGGACTGCATTTGAAGAGCTCATTGAGCTTCAGATTAGAAAGACGAGGTCTGGAAGAGCCTGGGAACTGTCTAATCTGCAGAGTAATTAGATGAAGATAAACTTGATTCCATAGCCACTGAAATAAATGTCCACGTCACACTCCATCTCCAACCCATATTGGTGAGGGGTCTGGACTCACTCAAGAATAACTAACCTGGGTTCCTGGCCTATTCAGAGTCCTGTGTTTTTTGAACCAATCACCATGTCCTAAGGAAATAGACTGAGATGGAATAGGGGCTGGTTGTACTGGGACCACTTCAGAGAAAGTCCTTATTTCTGGTCAGGTGTGGTGACTCAGGCCTGTAAGCCCAGCATGTTGTGAGGCTGAAATGGGAGAAGTTCATGAGGCCAGGAGATTGAGACTGGTTCGAGAAACATAGTGAAAGCTCATCGCTAGAGAAAAATAAAGATAAAGAAGGCATGGTGGCACACATCTAGTCCCAGCTACTCAGGAGGCTGAGGCAGGAGGATTGCATGAGCCCAGGAATTTAAAAAAAAAAAAAAAAGAAGACCCATTGATCCTTGAGCCTCCATGGAATCTGGGTGTGTGAATTTCTTCAGGCTGCAATAAAAATCACCCAAACTGAGTGGCTTAAATCATTAGAAATTTATCTCTCTTAATTGAGGAGGCTATAAGTCTGAAAGGAAGATACCAGCAGGGCCAAGCTCCCCGCAGTGGCTCCACAGGAGAATCTTCCCTTGCCTTTTCTCACTTCTGGTGACTCCTGAAATTCTTTAACTTGTGGAAGCATCATTCCAATCTGTCTGCATCTTCAAATCACCTTCTTCTCCCCCGTGTGTCTCTGTGTCTCCTCTTCTTCTTACAAGGATACCACTCACTGGATTTAGGGCTTGCTCCGAGTCAGGGATGATTTCATTGTAAGATCCTTAACTAATCACATCTATAAATATCTTATTTCCAATGAAGATTACATTCTGGGGTTCTGAGTGGACATGGATTATGTCAGGACTCTATTAAACCCCCTATGCAGAGGAAGGCTATCTAGGTCCATTATTTAGTTCCAAGAGTCACTCAAGTAACCCACAGTAGGTGAACCAAAGAGACTGAGCCAGGAAAGACAAGGTCTAAGAGAGAACGGAAATAAGACATCTTTTCTCATCTTCAGTGGCTTTTTTGAGGCAGAGGGAGTGGACACTGTATACATCATGAGGCAGCATCATCACCAATGATGAAAGATTCCACAGAGAAGGCTATGGATGGAAAACAACACAAAATACACAGAAAATCCTTTCTGACACGGTAAACTCCACTTGCATTTTAAGACACAACTTGTGTATCTTCTTCTTGACCCTCCCAGATAGAGCTGATCATCCCCAAACTTGCCTGGTCATAAAAATCACCTGGGGATACTCATTAAAAATACGTATTTCTGCCTGCAGGAGACCTTATCATCAGGTAGGGTAGGTCTGGGAGCAGAAGAGTACTTAAATCTTATCTGTAGTGTTCTCTGAGTTTCTGATCACAGCAGGCCAATTGATTCACTATATTTCATTTTCCCTGTCTATGACATGATGTTAGTAGTAGTGTCTACTTTAGGATTACATGCGTCACTCTACTGTGTGACAAAATCAATAGAAATTTTTAATAATAGAGACCAGGACTATTGCCAAGATCACAGCTGTCTACAATGGCTCCAGGCCATTCTTTGGTATACATGTGCCAACATACCTGCCATCCCTGACTGGCATCCATTCCTTCTTATTTGTGTATGCCAATGTAGCTTCTTGGTTAAAGCTCAAATTCTGAATTCACAAAATTTTAGTTCAAATTTTATTGCTACTCTACGGGTTGTATGTCTCTTACAAGTTACTTTATTCTGTATCTAGAAAATGGGGATGACAAGCAAACCTATATCATTGCAAAAATAAAACAAAATAATCAATATACTGGTTTGAATTGATTTAAAATCCAAAATAGAATTGATGGTTTGTAGAATTTGGTGAGGATCAAGGGGGAAGGAGCTTGTCACTGGGGAAGTCCAAATAGCCAACAGTTTAAGGAGAGTTTAAGAGAGTGGAAAGGGGTGATGAGCAAAGGGATTATGGAAAGGAGGGCAGAGTGAAAGGTAAAAGAGGATAGAAGGGAGTGCAGGAGAGTAGAAAGAAGCTTCTTTTTCAAGAATCCCAGTGGTGGTCAAATCTCATTACTTGGCCTTAACAAACATACAAATCTCGTCTATTTTGTTCACAAGCTTCTTCTTTGCTCTCTGTCCTGACCCAGAAGCTGCTGACTCGAGCTGTCAGAGGGCCACTAAGTGAGCGCACCTTCCCTTTATCCTCATTGCCTTTCAGGGCCCTGCACTCGGGGAAGCAGCACAGAGCGGCTTAGAAGATCTGTGGAGACAGACAGAGCTGCAGTGACTGTCCTCACCCTGCCACTTCCATAGGGCTACATAACAAAGTTACCAAAGCCACCCAGGATAAGTGCTACTATAAAAGTAACAGCAAAAGGTAAGTATCAATTACAAAAGCTTCTAGGAGCCTCATTTTACTCATCTGTTTAATGGGTATCATGAGGGTGCTAGTGTATTGTCTTGTTTTGAGAACTAAATGAAGATGTGCATCTAAACACTCTGAATAGTATTAGGAAATGTTTCTTCTTTATACTCCAGATTTTGATCGGGATAAATTTCCCCAAAATGTCTCTCTTGGCCAACATCCTTTACTCCTCCCCACTGAAGCAGAGTGGATCTGGAATGAGGACATGAGCTTGCATAACTCTCTCCCTTCATTGCCTCTTTTGCCGTAGGAACCAGCTGCCCTCCAAAAGCAGTCTTCTGCTGTGCCCCACCACCCCTTCTGTTTTGTGGTAACAGATTCCCACGTGAGAGGGTGCCAGGCACTCAGCACTTACCCTGAGTGGGAAAATATCCATTTTTGCCAAGTCCTCCAAACTAACCTTTTGCAGTAATAAAGGCAAAATGTTAATCTCCATCTGCTTGACTCCTTTTTCTAATCTTTCAAACTGTTCTCAATTCAGGTAGAGAAAATATGGGCTTCCACAAATCTCATGCCGATTACCTGGGTCTGAAGAATGTTCTCAGTGAATTGTTCTGTTACTTTGTATTTAGAAGAAACTCCATTGTCTCTTCTCTCTTTGTTGGGGGTAACTTTTTTTCTTTTTTCCTTTTCTCTCAAAGTTTTTAAACTTTTTCCCCGCTTTTATCCATACACTTCTGAAATTTCACTGCAATGCAACTAGGTACAGATTTTTTTTTCTTTTTGTTCCTCATTCATCATGTTTGGTAATCAGAGGACACTTTCAATCTGTTGTTCCTTCCTTCGGATCAGGGATGAGGTCTGGCATCATCTACTTCCTCCCACTGGCTCCGCCTGGATTCGGGGGCTCCTCCCTTTGCTCTTAACAAGCAAGTCTTCTAGGAGGTGAGCTGGAGCTTACGTTCTTCCAGTTTCAGTCTCACAGCCTCCCTGCATCCAGGGCTCTGTGTCCATCAGAGGGGCAGAGAGCAGGATGAGAACAAAACTCCAGAAGAAACCAGGGAGGGGCTGCAACTGGGAGGAGGCCCTGCCTCCTATTCTCCCAAGCATGTGTTCCTCGCTCCAAAGCAGGAAATCACGTAAAATTGCTGGACCTAAACCAGTATCAGGCTCAGTGAAAGCCAGGAATTGGCAACTTAATCCTGTTAATAAGATTTTGGGCAAGTCACTCGACACACCTTTAGCCTGATTTTCCTCATCAGTCAAGTGACAACAATCATTTACCTTCCCTCACTCCCAGTGTGGTTGGGAGAATCAATGAAATGATGCACATGAAAAAGTTTTGCAAATTATTGAGGACTATATACCTATGAGTGTATGTGTGTGCGCATCCAGACACACACAACCCAAACACAGTCCCAAATGAATATCAAATTACAGAGAAAGACTGAAGCCTGCTAAGCAAATTTCTGCTCATCTTTTATGATCCAGTTGAAAGGTCCCTGTTTCTATTTATTTGACTCAGTGCCTAAAATAATTAGCTTGATTTTTTTAAAAAAAGATATATTAAAACAAAGGAACTGCACTTAGAGCAGAGTGGTGATCACTGAACAGTGAGCACTAAGACTGACCAAGAAAGACCACAGTTCTGTGTTTTCTACTTCATTTTCACTGTGGATTATCAATGCTCATTGAGTGTAACAGTGGTCATAATGACCTAACTCCCTAATTTCTGTCTGTTTCTGTGTCTCTTGTCTCTCATAAAAAATATATAGGCTAATTCATGCAAATAAAATGCACATTTGATAGGACTCTACTCTTATAAAATGCTTCATGTATCTGTCTTATGAACTGGAGTTTCTCATAAGATTTTATTTAGACCAATGACTCCCCGCTAAAAATGTCAATGGACCATATATCTCTCAGCAACAGGAGGGTGACTTTGGAGTGTGTTGTATCCAAAAGCTGAGCAGCAGAAAGAAGGAGTTAAACGAGATGGTATGGACTATGTAAATGGGCAGAGGGCAAGAGGGCAGAGCCAACCCCTCTCCTCCCACAGACCAGCGAAGGTGGCAGTGGTACTCAGCTGCCTGTCACCAGCCTGAAAAGGGCCCAGGCAGGGACAGATTGTGTTTGGGTTGGAGGGTAAGAGTAATAACTCAGCAGAGACAATACAGACGTGCTTGGCATTCAGACCACCTTACCATGATCTCCCCTCCCATTTCTCCTGGACGCCTTTCCAGTGCCAGCTAATCCCTCCCAAACTGGCCATGTGTCTCCTACCGTGCCGAACAGATGTTCAACAGCAGCTAGACAGAAACCCGGTGGAGGCAAACACACTCATCTTTCTAAACTAAAATCCCACTTTCCAAATGTCAGAACGGATGGGAACTCAGAGATCTTAAGGTTAGCTGACGTTGTTAGGATTATCACTGCTTTTGTACACTTTCCTTTGAATAATTTTAATTGGAAATCCATTTCTGAATAAAGCCATAAAAGAGGCGATGCTCCAGTCTAAATGGAGGTTGGGGGTCTGAAATCTCTAGAGCTCCATGGAGCAGAACTAGAAAAAAGGACTCTTTTATTCTGCACATAGGAATGTCAAGGCAGAGAGAGGACGAGAGCCTTTTCTAGGTCAAACACAACTAGTGGCAGAGCCAGACTAGAACCTGGCCTCTTGGTGGTCATTTCAAGTTTTGTTTCCATCATCAGACACAAGACAGAAAGCCGTTTAATGATGATCCATGTATCAGTGATTTCAAGGGTTTTAGGTAAGCAATGGGTGTCTGCTGTTTCAGTGTATTTAAAGAAGGATAAAACAGGAAATCCTGTTTTCTAAGTCCTATTGCATGCCATTTATTGGTATTGACAAATTGAATGCATTAACAGAACAAATCAATCCTCATTGGAAATCTGTGAGGTCAGTGTTAATATACCCATTTTGCAGATAGGAAAACTAAAAGGTTAAACAATTTGCTCCAGGTCACAGAATTAATCTATAGCAACCCCATTATTAGAACTCAGACCTCTAAGACTTGGAAAATCCTCCTGCTCTCCAGAAAAAAATTTCCTCTCATCCAAAAGTGTCTGTAACGATAAGCAAACAATGTAAAATAAACTACTACCACAACAAAATGGCATTTGCTCAGCACTTAGGTTTAAAAGACTTTCCCTTCGTTAGTACCTCATTTAAGCACCTCTGTGTCACAGAGCTGGGACTAGGGTGCGGCACATGGGCACTTGTCTTGTCTGCAAAATTTAAAGGGGCTCCCAAAACCTCAGTAATGAGGATAGATACTATTTCAATGCAATATTTTTTAAAAAAAATAAAAGCTAATGCATTTAAAGGGTTATAGGCAACCCTTTAAATTCTATGTCCAAGGTGAGTGAGGCACTCATATTCTTCATTCATCCTGGACCTGAAGTTTGCAGACCTGTGAAATAGGGAGAAAATGTATTTTGGTACCAATTTTTCAGATGAAGAAAGTGAATCTTGGAGACATTAAATAACATTTCCAGAGAACTAAAGGCAGGTCTTTCCGACTTGAGCGCAGAGGCCTTGAGTTCATCTTAATCCAGCTGTGAATCTGTTGACATAGGTGTGATGGGGTAGGGAATAGCACTATGTAGCATTACACTCACCAGAAAACAGAGGCACAGTCGCCAAATGAGTTATCCAAGACCCATGGCTACTGTGCAGCAGAGCTCGAAAATAAACTCAACTCAGATGGAACTCCACACTTGATACTGCCTTCCATCGTTACCAAAACACGAGGACTAAAATGTTCTTGAAAAATACACAAAAATTCTGAGATGCTGCATAAATCCACAGTCAGCCACAGTCCTGGAACAGTACTAACTGGGCTCTGTGATTGCTACCACCATGGGGAGGTACCAAAGGCTTCATCCCTGGGCTAGAGGGAGTGAGACATAGAGAAGTTGGCAGTAGACGGGTATTTAAAAAAATGCCACACTATAGATTGATTGGAAATTTGTTCAAAAGAATGTGATGAGTAATGAAAAGGGAACTCAGGTTGGGATGTAGGACCCCAGGGGCTGGGAGTGACATGCGATTCTCATTCTGTGCTAGACTGTAGGCTCCATGAGGGTAGTGGGGGGGTTTCTGCTCTCAAGTGCCTGAAATAGTGTCTGTCTCATATTAATTGCTCAGTAATACATGGATGGGTGGACAGAACACTTTAAGTTCAATAGAGCACGGTGAGCCCCATTTCCTAAATCTGACTCCCAGCTCTACCACTGATCTCATGCAAGGGGCATCCTCTCTCTGCCTTAGTTTCATCACCTGTGAAATGAATACAGTAATTCATAGGGATGTTGTAGAAGTAAGGTAATATATGTCAAGTCCTCATTATAGTGTCTAACACCTACTAAGTGCTACATAAATATTAGCTATGATTTGTAAAGCAACAATAAAGGGAGTTACCCCAGAAACATAAAAAAAAAAAAAAAGAAAAGAAAAAAAGAAAAACAAACTAGTAATAGTTGTGATTTTGTGTTGTGTGCCTGCCATTAGTTCATGTCCGTGTGGAACAATGCCAGAACCACCGAGTGGGCGAGACTACCATTCCTTTGGCACCTTCTATCTGCCAGCCCCTGCTACGATGTGGAGGACCTAATATACACTTAGTGTATATTATTTTACTTAATCCTTAAGACATGCCTCTGAAATATTAGGTTGGAGCAAAAGTTACTTTCAATGGCAAAAAAAAAACTAAATTACTTTTGCACCAAGCTAATAGTTTCTATCATTATCTATTTTTTTATAGGTAAAGACACTGAGTCCCAGAAATATTAGAATAGTTGGTGAAGGTTATTGGAAGCAGGGCTGTCCAAGGCACCCAACAGCTCTGGAGGCTGAGTTCTGCCTGTGTGCCTCATGTGCCATGCTCACAGTGTTTCACTTCACTCCAGCTCCCAGGAGGCCCAGGCCCCCATCTGGAATGGGAGGAGCCAGAGAGGAGATGCTGGTGCTGAGTTCCTCCCTCCTACTCGTAGGTGGCTGCTGCTGTCAGGCTAGCTCACCTCCCTGGAGACACACTCAGTTGTCTTTCCCAAGGAGACTGGGGCTGGGGCTACCACTGGTCATAGCTGAGGGAAGATACTGCACAGTGAAAACCACCATCTCATGTAGCTCCAATTACAACCTGGCTCCCTAGAAGGAGGGGAGAGGCTGTTTTAATAATGATACGCTTGCTCCTTGTGGAAGGAAGAAAGGAAGGGCAAAGGCCCACCTGTGGAGGTTCAGGCTTCCCTGAGCTCTGTGCACTGGCCCTCCTGGCTCCTGGGGATCTCCTTAGGTCCTTTGGTTTAGCCATGGGTGTCTACAGCCACGAGAAAAGACTGGGTCCCCTCTGAAAGCACTCAATGGGGTACAGTGAGATGTCAGGAATATAGGTAACAGAGACAGAATTCAAACCCAGGTCAGCTTGACTCCAGGAGGCTAATAAGTGACATTGGTCAAATCCTTGCCCCTTTCAAAGCTTCCATTTTCCTGTTTACAAAGGAGGGGATTGTACCAGATGATCTCCAAGAGTCCTCCCAGAGCTGAACCTATTCTGAGTGTGTGTACTGACAAATCCAAGGCCAACACCCCTAGCTCTGGCCCAGGCTATGGCCGAATCTCCTCCACAAAGCTCTCCTCAGTTGGCCCTCCCTTCATTGAGTACCTTCAGTGATAAGACGCTGATTACTTCTTGATGATGATGCAACCTGGGAAGAATTCTGGATGACTCTTCACTGACTAGCTGTGTGACTTCAGAGAGTGGACTCTTCTCTGATTCTCAGTTTAATCAACAGAGAAACATGAATGTTGGTGCCCAGCTCCAGTGATTGTTATAAAGATTAAGTCAGCTAGTAAGTGTGTGTGAAGTTTGTGGCATCCAATGACGACCCAACGGCCATATTCTCCAAGTTGTAAGCTACCACCCTCCCAAGTAGAAATAAGCAAAAAACGGGTAGAGGGAAATAATGCTCTGTTTACATGCAGATATTAAAATATCTCCAGTCTTTCTCCACTATAAGATACTCCACGACACCTAAGACCCAGCCAGGCAGCATGTTCTTTTTTGTAGAATTTATCTGCCTCATCCAAGGTCCAGAGAGTTTATCTGCCTTGTCTAAGGTCACACAGAAAATCAGCAGTGGATTCAGATTCCTGAATCCCAAGCTTGTTATTTCTTCACTTGGACAACCAAGAAACCTTGCCACCCTTGACTGATAGCATCATCCCCATAGCAAAAGGCAGCTCTGAGTCCCTGCAACCAATGTAAGCAGTGTCTCCTAAGCATCTCCAAATGCCGGGCACTGGGCTAGGTACCTGAAGCACAGAGATGAATGAGAAGTGGCCCCTCCTCCCCAGAGGATTCCAAGTCCAGGAGAGACAACAGGAGGAGGTGGTAAACCTGTCCACAGGTTTCTATAATAGGCTCTTCATCACTCCATTGTGCCCCCTCTCTCTCTGTGAAAGCACAGAGAAGCAGGCAGATGTTGGCAACATCTGGGTCACTGTTGTCAGGGGTAGCAAGTGGCTTCGTGCTGCCATTGGAGAAAAGCTGTTGGTGTTACGAATAATAATAAAAAGCCAACATTTGCATGGTATTTACTCCTGTTTCAAGGAATATCCCCACTCCATCCCACTCCCATTCATTAGCCCAAGCAATGCAGACAGCAGCTCTCTGAAAACCTTAGAGAACCATTTCCATTTCTTTGAAAGCAAAGCCAAGGCTCACAGAAGTTAAGCTTCCTGCCTAAATCACAGAGCTCATAGGAGAGTGGAGGCCCAAACATAAAGGCCCCATGACTCCTAGACTGGTGTTCATCCCATATGCTAGGCTCAGGCTTGTAAGTGAATACAAAAAGATATGCGGTCCTTTCTCTACATATAAAGAAAGCATTTGGTGTGTGTTTACTAGGTACCAGGAATCGAGTCCGCATGGTTAGTATGCTTACCTCCTTTAACCCTCTCAACACTGTAAGATAAGCCTTGCCGATGTTCCTTGACCTACAATGGGTGTTATGTCCGATAATCCCATTTGAAGTCAAAAATATAAATTGAAAATGCATAAACCCATCAGAAAGTTGAAAATTTATAAGTCAAACCAAAGTAAGTCAGGGACCATCTGTAGTTTCATCCTTTTTTAATGAATACAAAAGTTGAGATTTTGAGCATTTAACTAATCTGCCTATGGTCACACTGGTGACTAAGATGGGTCACTGGTAAGGTGGGTGGCCCGGTGATGTGGCAAAAAGAACTGGGACACCAGGCTTCTTGTCCTGTCTTTCTCATAAACCTGTGACACTCTAGGTAAGTGGCAACATGGAGATATGAATTCCAAAAACCAGTCAACTCTGCGTGTGCCTGTGTGTGTGTGACAGTGGAAGGGAACTAGCATGGTTGAAGGAGGAGGTACTGAGCCTTGAATAGGATTCTTCTAGGATAAAGAACAACAGCACATTGCAAGCTGAAGCAATGCTCTCAATGGGTTACACATGGCATGTTCTTGAAATATAAGGTTGGCATGACTGGAGCAGAGTAAGAAAAGGGACAGGAGAAAGACATAGGACTGGGGATGTACCACAAAGCCAGACAGCAGAGGAGGACCAAGACACCAGACGGTGAGAATAATCAAGTGCAGTCGCTGTAAATTGAAACAGACACTGGAGCTATCCCATAGATAAACCTTCTCGCAGACCTGGCCTTCAGTCTTCGTCTGTCTTCAGCTATGTGGGCCAACTTTTTCTCCTTAATAAGGATCTCTGAAAGTGTTTGTTGAGGTTTTCCAACCCTCATTTTGCAGGTGAAGTCTAAAGCCCAAAGAATTTTCCCAAACTCACACAGCACATGGCGGGCTTACTTGGGACCTAACTCAGGCTTTCTGCAGACTCTTTTCCATACTCCACACCTTATTTTCTCGGCACTCATTTTCTGCATATTTTGAAACTTTAGCATAAGGCTCACAGTCTCTCAATGACTGTCTGAGTCCTGGTTTACAATCCCCTTTTACATCTGAGCCTTTCTGGGCTTCCTCTTTTTCCAGTGTAAAGGAGCCACTCAAGATGAGAGGGAGGAAAGGACAATTCTCTCTATACCAGCTGCTCTTTCCAAGCCTAAGGCCATTCAAAGCTGGTGGGACCATCGGCTCTGACAGGAACTGAGACAAATAAACAAAACCCTACTGAGGTGAATCTGCCCTTTTGATGCTTTTCAGAGTTGACACAGTAGCTCCTCGGAGTTGGCATGACTCATGAGTTCTTTCTAATGGATTAGTTTGGGTTCGTTTTGAGCTAGAAGGAAATTTGACAACGGCACTCCTGCAAACCAGGAGTGCCTTCTAAAGGATCCATCTGGCTTCATTCAAGTTAGAGGTCATGTTGACATTTATATCACTGCAAACAGTGAGAGTCTTCTGAAGTAGGAGACCAGGCACAAAGGCCTACAGAGCAGCAGTCCCCAGCCTTTTTTGCACCAGGGACTTGTTTCATGGAAGAAAATTTTCCATGAAATTTTCGGTGGGGGGATGGGGAGTGTGTGTGGTTATGGGATAAAACTGTTCTACTTCCGATCAGCAGGCATGAGTTGGATTATCATGGGCAGTGTGCACTCTAGATCCCTTGCATGTGCAGTTCACGATAGGGTTCATGCTCCTATGAGAATCTAATGCTGACTGATCTGACAGAAGGTGGAGCTCAGGCAGCAATGCTCATTCGCCCACCAGTGGCTCAACTCACGTGGTTCCTAACAGGCCACAGACTGTACTGGTCCACAGTCCTGGGTTTGTGGACCACTTCTGTAGAGCACATAGGTGGGGACTTAAGAAGGGTATCACAGAAGACAAGATTAGAGAGTGGTAGGGGCTGTGGCAAATTAGAGAACATGTGATCTTTCTAAAGAAGTATCTGCTACTGAAATTCAGCCAATTGTCACCATCCAAAAATGTAGACTGACATGCAGATTTCTCATGTACACACATCTATATTTTCATATGAAATTAGACAGTGAAAACTTTGGCAAGTGTTTTTTTTTTTAAGCTGAATGGCCCAATTGCAGACAAAATGAGACTCATCTGTGGCCTAGATATGGACTTGGGCTCCCAGTTTACAACCTCTATCCTCAAGGGTCCAATTACTTTCATTTAACATGGAGCTAACTTTGACATTCACATGACTATAAATCCTCTTAGAGAACATTTCCCATTTGGAATGGTTCCCCTGGACTTAGCCGACATCCTCCCAAGCATTCCTATACATTGCTGGGCTGGAAATTGGCAAGTTTCCACTGAGAGGCTATAACCTATAAATATATCTCAAACCTCCATTCCTTTTACACTCTGCTGGTGGATATAATTGAGTTTCTCCCTGTACCAAATGAGCTCCGAGTTCTTAGTACTTGATGTACTTAATAGAGGAAACTCAGGAGGAGTCTGGAAAGGCAAGGATAACACAGACACAGAATAGGGATATGTTGACTGGAAGCATCCTAAAGGTTTTATCATCCATTGTTAGAAAAGCATAATAATATAACTATCACACCCTCTGCATAATACATGCTTTATGGCACCCTGGCCAGTTACATACATATGGGTGGCCTTGGAGACATCATGGAGGGTTTAGCCACTACTAGGAGTCGATTCTCAAGAGGAAGCAAGTGGGCCTAAGGATGACTGGAGATGATGTTCGGTAGAAAAACCTGCTCTCCCAGAGACATGATAAGAAGACTTCCCTAAGGGAGTCCCTCGACATAGATTACGTGGTCCCCATTGGTGTGTGGAACCAACCAAGTACCCTGGGGGCTGCCCAGAGTAAAGTGTGTTTTGGAATCCCACAGGGAACTCCACTCTGTGTCAGCCTCTGTGTAGGTCTGCAGAGGAAGGACACTAAACTACAGCCTTCTAGTTTGCTTGCTGATTCCTGCATTCTTTCATTTCTCCATTCACTCAATAAATATTAAGTAATTCATCATTGTTGCCACAATCGTTGCTGTAATTTATTTAGAGTCTTCTCTTTTTTGGGCACTTTACATTTGCATAGATAATTCCCTTCAATTCTTAAATTTGCAAGAAACATACTGCTATTCCTCTTTCCTAATAAGGAAACTGAGGCTCAGCAAGGTCATGTGATATAGCCAAAGTTGCAATAGTTAAGAAATGGCAGAGCTGAGGAGTGACACTACATTGTCTGACTTTCTCACTGTGGTTTTCTTACTATAAAACATGGCTTAATAAGTGTATAGCACTTTGTTGTATGTCAGAAAGTAATTATTTGATTCTCATAACTGAGAACAGATTGAATTTGACTTATTTTACAGAAGAAAAATGGAGTATCAGACAGGTTAAGCAAGTTGCCTGAGGCCACCCTGCAATTAAGCTGGTATCAAACATAGGTCTTCTCACTCCAAGTACAGAACTGTTTAAAATAGGATATAATATTCATGTTTACAATTACTTAAATGATAATGACAACCATTAATAATCCTGGAAGTTATCAATCATTGATACCTCACAATATGCCAAAAGCCCTGCTAAGTGTTTTACTGGAATTCACTCATTTAATCCTCATAACTATCCTACAAGGTCAGTGTGAGTGCTACCGTCGTAACTCACTGGGCTCAAAGAGTTAAACGAAGGTTGCCCAAGCTACACAGCTAGTAAATAGCAGAGCAGCATTAATAGCAGGTTTATCTGACCCTTATTTTCAACTATAATTCTTAACCCCTCACTCTTCCCCATGAAGTACAGGGCAGGCCTTGGTAAGGGTAATGAAGCACATTCAGTCACAGACACTGGCAGATACTTCAGGGTGGCTAGCCAATATGCATTTCCCCTTTCTTCCTTAGTACCAGCCTATGCTTAGTATCTAACCATGATATGGTTAGGCTTTGTGTCCTCATCATATCTCACCTTGAATTGTAATCCCCCTAATTCCCACGTATCTAGGGAGAGACCTGGTAAGATGTAATTGGGTCAGAGGGGCATGTCCCCCATGCTGTTCTGGTGTAGTGAGTGAGTTCTCATGAGATCTGATGGTTTTATAAGTGTCTGACGGTTCCTCCTTCATACACTCGCTCTCTCTCACCTGCCGCCATGTAAGACATTCCTCTTCCCTTTTAACCATGATTGCCAGTTTGCTGAGGTCTCCCCAGCCATGTGGAACTGTGAGTTAAACTTCCCTTCTTTATAAATTACCCAATCTTGGGTAGTTCTTTATAGCAGTGTGGGAATAGACTAATACAGCACACCTGTAGCTAACAACTGCATCTCAGTCAGGTGACTGTGTTCTGGACACTGGGCTATACATAGACATACTGGGGAAAAAAGCTCATTAAAGGCAGCTGCTTCATCTGGGAGGCGTGCCTCATTTTACATTTATTTTTCTCTCCCTGTTATTTGAGTACTGAACATGATAACTGATTTTCCTACAGTTGTCTTAGACTGTGTGGGTCTAAGGATGGTCTACATGGTTTTATCTTCAGACAATGGGGAGGGGAGGGGAGGGCATGGCGGGGAGGAAAAATGAAGGGAAGGAGGGAGGTAACGAGGGGGGTAAGAAGGGAGGGAGGAAGGAAGAGAGGGAGGGAGGGAAGGA
>PVKP010044704.1:0-16561 GCA_004027715.1 Plecturocebus donacophilus | reverse complement strand
TGTTCAACACCCGCCTATGAGCGAGAACATGCGGTGTTTGATTTTCTGTTCTTGTGTCAGTTTGCTGAGAATGATGGTTTCCAGGTTCATCCATGTCCCTACAAAGGACACAAGCTCATTGTTTCTTATGGCTGCATAGTATTCCATGGTGTATATGTGCCACATTTTCCCTGTCCAGTCTATCATCGATGGGCATTTGGGTTGGTTCCAAGTCTTTGCTATTGTAAACACTGCCACAATGAACATTTGTGTGCATGTGTCCTTATAATAGAACAATTTCTAATCCTTTGGATATACACCCAGTAATGGGATTGCTGGGTCAAATGGAATTTCTATTTCTAAGTCTTTGAGGAATCACCACACTGTCTTCTATAATGGTTGAACTAATTTACACTCCCACCAACAGTGTAAAAGTGTTCCTATTTTTCCACATCCTCTCCAGCATCTGTTGTCTCCAGATTTTTTAATGATCGCCATTCTAACTGGCGTGAGATGGTATCCCAATGTACTTTTGATTTGCATTTCTCTAATGACCAGTGATAATGAGCATTTTTTCATATGTTTGTTGGTCTCATATATGTCTTCTTTTGAAAAGTGTCTGTTCATATTCTTTGCTCACTTTTGAATGGGCTTGTTTTTTTCTGGTAAATCTGTTTTAGTTCTTTGTAGATTCTGGGTATTAGCCCTTTGTCAGATGGGTAGATTGCAAAAATGTTTTCCCATTCTGTTGGTTGCTGATTCACTCTAATGACTGTTTCTTTTGCTGTGCAGAAGCTGTGGAGTTTGATTAGGTCCCATTTGTCTATTTTGGCTTTTGTTGCCAATACTTTTGGTGTTTTAGTCATCTGTGCCTATGTCCTGAATGGTTTTGCCTAGATTTTCTTCTAGGGTTTTTATGGTGTTAGGTCGTATGTTTAAGTCTTTAATCCATCTGGAGTTAATTTTAGTGTAAAGTGTTAGGAAGAGGTCCAGTTTCTACTTTCTGCACATGGCTAGCCAGTTTTCCCAACGCTATTTATTAAACAGGGACTCCTTTCCCCATTGCTTGTTTTTGTCAGGTTTGTCAAAGATCAGATGGTTGTAGATGTGTGGCATTGGAAGGCTAATTTTTTAACAGTTCAAGTTAGTGCTGTGGCTACTGCCTGTAATCCTAGCACTTTGGGAAGCTGAGGTGGGAGAATCAGTTGAAGCCAGGAGTTTAAGACCAGCCTGAACACCACAGTGAGACCTCTTCCCTACAAAAAACTTTAAAATGAGCCAGGGATGGTGATGCATACCTATAGTCCCAACTACTCTGGAGGCTGACGGGGGGAGGATTGCTTGAGACCAGGAGTTCAAGGCTGCAGTGAGTGTGATCATGTCACTGCAATGCAGCCTGCATGATAGAATGAGACCCTGTTTCTAAAAAATAATAATAATAAATAGAAAAAAGAATAATACAGTTCTACCAAAATAATAGAGTTGTGTTTAAGGGGGAAATATTTCATACTGTCTCCATTTTAAAATTTAAATTAAATAAAATTAAAAATTTAGTCTTTCAGTCATACCAGCCACAATTCAAGTCACATTTTATGAGGTTAGTGGCCACTGTATCAGATAGCAAAGATTAGATGCCGTTATCAGCCCAGAAAGTTCTCTCTCCCCTTTTTTAGTCAATTTCCTTCCTCTCCCCAGGTGACCACTTTCTATTGTTACGGATTGCTTTGTTTGCTCTGGGCTTCATATAAATGGGTTTATGCAGCCTCTACTCTTGTCTGCTGCTTTGTTTGTTCAGTACAATTTTTTGTTTGTTTGCTTTGGGACAAGGTCTCACTTTGTCACCCAGGTTGGAGTGCAGCGGTGCAATCATAGCTCACTGCAGCCTCAACTTCCCAGGCTCAAGAGATCCTCCTGCCATAGCCTCCTAAGTAGCTGGGACTACAGGCATGCACCACAATGTCTGGTTAATTTTTGTATTTTTTTGTAAAGATGGGGTTTCAATATGCTGCCCAGGCTGGTCTTGAACTCCTGGGTTCAAGTGATCTGCTCCCTCAGCCTCCCAAAGTGCTGGGATTACAGGCATGAGCTACTGTGCCCAGTCTCAGTATAGTTTTTAAGAACCATCCATGTCAGACGGGCAAGATGGCTCATGCCTGTAATCCCAGTACTTTGGGAGGCCGAGGAGGGCAGATCATGAGGTTAAGAGATTGAGACTATCCTGGCCAACATGGTGAAACCCTGTCTCTACTAAAACTACAAAAATTAGCTGGGTGTGGTGGCATGCACCTGTAGTTCCAGTTACTCGGGAGGCTGAGGCAGGAGAATCACTTGAACCCAGGAGGCAGAGGTTGCAGTGAGCCAAGATCTTACCACTGTACTCCAGCCTGGCGACATAGTGAGACTCTGTCTCAAAAAAAAGAAAAGAAAAAAGAACCATCCATGTCATTACTGGTATCAGTAATTCTTTTTTATTGCTGCATAGTATTCCATCTCATAAACACACCACGATGGACCCAAAAGTATGATTGATACCGATTTGGGCTGTTTTCAATCTGGGGTTCTTCTGAACAAAGCTGCTATCCACATCCTAGTACATGTCATTTTATGAACATACATTTTCATTTCTCTTGTGTAAAGACCAATGGGGAATTACCAAGTCATAGGGTAGGTAACCGTTTCACTTTGTAATCAGCAGTACTCCAGAGAGATGGTGCCATTCCACATTCCCAACAGCAACACAGAGCCTTCCATGTTCTCCAATCTTTGCCAGCATTTGGGACTGTTGATCTTTTAATTTAGCCACTCTGTCTACCATGGTGATGATGTTCATTTCCTTGATGACTCAAGACATTGGAAATCTTTTATATATTCATGGGCTGTTCTTAGGTCTTCTGTGAGGGAGCCTGATCAAGTCTTTCGTTCATTTCTTAGGAGTTGTTCTCTTCAGGGTTAATTTGTTGGAGTTCTCTACGTATTCTGGATGAGTCTTCTATCAGACACATATGCTGCCAATATTCTTTCCACTCTAACTTATCTTTAATTCTTTTGAAACAGGGTCTCACTCTGTCCCCTAGGTTGGAGTGCAGTGGTGCCATCACGGTTCACTGTAGCTGCAACCACCTGAGCTCAAGTGATTCTCCCACCTCAGCCTTCAAAGTAGCTGGAACTACAGGCATGTGCTACCACACCCAGCTAATTTTTATATTTTTTGTAGAGATGGGGTCTCACTATGTTGCTCAGGCTGGTCTCAAACTCCCAACCTCAAGCCATCCTCCTGCCTCAGTCTCCTAAAGTTTTGGAATGACAAGCGTGAGCTACTGTGCAGAGCCTCTGTGGCTTATCTTCATGATGTCTTTTGAGGAGCATTTTCAAATGCCTGGATAACAGAGCAAGATGTCATCTCTTAAACAAATTGCAATTCCCTATTCACAGTGGCCCATTGTTCATCTCCGCTGCCGACATTCCCCTGCAGACAGGGATCAAATACAGTACCCCTATTGCAAGGCCTCTGCCTTCCAGCAGATCAGGCTCCATAGCAGCAGTGGGTGGGGGTAGGGGGTCGTGGTGTATTTTTCAGTTAACTGCAGCTACTGGCTTCAACTTTTACAGCCTGTTATCTCACAAAGCAATCTCCTGCCACTCTCTAGCCTCATGAAAATGAAATGGAAGCCCTGCAAAAGCAAATAATTAGTTTGAATCTGTTTATAGCTGGTCAAACTTGTTTTACTCAAAGACGAGTTCAAAAAGTCATTTCTCCTAACAACCAAACAGAAATATTTGCCCATCATTTAAATGTTCTGCAGCTCTTGGGGGTCTGCCATACCTTAAATTGCTTGTTATGCAAAGTATTCCAAGATGAAATTTGACTTGGGTGTTTGGGGACGGGCTTTAGATGGATTTATGAACCGATTCTATGTATATCGCCTCCCTGGTATTCCAGGCTCTATCTTCTCCTTGTTATCTTTTATTCAGGGCCAGGACTGGTGGTGATTTTGCCTTTGTGAATCTTGTTTTCAATGGAAAGCTCATAGACACACACAAAAATTCCTCAGGTATGCGTGTAGGCAGCGGTATCCTGCCAGCCTCCTGCCTCCCGGCTCTGCAGAGATTGTAATCGTGTAATTACAGTAACACTCTGAATCCTCATCACACATTTCATCTCTGGTTGCCAAAGGTTTCACAAACTACTATATGATCGCTTTCATTTTACAAGTGGAGAAATCAAGGCTGAAAGACACTTGTGAGACGCCATGTGAGGGAGTGCCTCCTGCCTCTCTGGCCTTGCTCCAGACACAGCCGTCTCTCTGCTCAGATGGATGCAATGATGCCCAGCATTTGTTGTTCTCACATAACGCATGTAGGTGTTGCTCTCAGCGCCTTTCACACATTAACAGAGTTCATCCTCGGCTGGGCGCCGTGGCTCACACCTGTAATCCCAGCAGTTTGGGAGGCCAAGGCAGGCAGATCACTTGAGGTCAGGAATTCAGCATCAGCCTGGCCAACATGGTGAAACCCTGTCTCTAGTAAAAATGCAAAAATTAGCTGGGCGTGTTGGTGCAGGCCTGTAAACCCAGCTACTCCGGAGGCTGAGGCAGGGGAATCACTTGAACCCGGGAGATGGAGGTTGCAGAGAGCTGAGATTGCACCACTGCACTCCAGCCTAGGTGACAAAGTGTGCCTCTGTCTCAAAGAAGAAAAAAAAAGTTCATCCTCAATTCAGTTACATCTCTGTGTACCAGTAGATAAACCGAGTCACAAAAAGTCTGAGAAAATAGCCCAAGGACACAAAGCTATAACTGCCCAACAGGTTCTCCTTGCCTGCTGCCTAGACAGAGCCAATTTATCAAGACATGGGAATTGCAATAGAGAAAGGGTAATTCATGCAGAGCCAGTTGTGTGGGAAACCAAAGTTTTATTAGTACTCAAGTCAGTCTCCCCAAGAATTTGGCGATCAGAGTTTTTAAGGATAATTTGGTGGGTATGGGGCCAGTGAGTCGGGAGTTCTGACTGGTCAGGAAGGAGACAAAATCATGGGGAGTTGGCTGGGTGTGGCAGCTCACACCTCTCATTCCAGCACTTTGGGAGGCTGAGGCCAGGAGATCACCTGAGATCAGGAGTTCAAGCCCAGCCTGACCAACATGGAGAAACCCTGTCTCTACTAAAAATACAACATTGGCCGGGCATAGTGGTGCATGCCTGTAATCCCAGCTACTCAGAAGGCTGAGGCAGGAGAATTGCCTGAACCCAGAGGGTGGAGGTTGCAGTGAGCCGAGGTCGTGCCGTTGCACTCCAGCCTGGGGAACAAGAGTGAAACTCTATCTCAAAAAAAAAAAAAAAAAAAAAATCATAGGGAGTTGAAGCTGCCATCCTGCATTGAGTCAGTCAGTTCCTGGGTGGGGCCCACAAGAAAAGATGACCCAGTTTATTGATCTTGGTGGTGCCAGGTGATCCATCAAGTACAGGATCTGCAAAATATCTCAAACACTGATCTTGGGTTTTACAATTGTGGTGTTATCCCAAATGCCATTTGGGGAGGTTTAGAATCTTGCAGCCTCCAGCTGTGTGACTCCTAAACCCTAATTTCTAACCTTGTGACTAATTTGTTATTCCTACAAAGGCACTCTAGGCCCCAGGCAGGAAGGGGGTTTGTTTTAGGGAAAGGGCTTTTATCGTCTTTGTTTCACACCATAAACTAAGTTCCTCCCAAAGTTAGTTCGAACAGACAGCTTGGAGGTATCCAGGCAAAGGAAAGTAAAAGAGTAGCTTTTTACCGACGTTATATAATCATAAGTACACTAAGGCCTAAAAGTGAGGGTGAATGTGAAACCAGTTATGTGACTGGTCATTTGTAACCAAAGGATGTTGAGAGGAACTGCCGTGGGGGATGATGGCCATAAAAGCAGGCTGCACATTTACTCAGTTTTAAAATAAGTACACACGTGCAACCTAAATCTGTATGCAAAGCGGAATCAACGCCACAAGCGAAAGAGAAAAAAAAAAATTGTCTGGACTTCCTCTTGTCTTAGACTTCATCCTCTAAGGATTTTTCTGTAAGGCCAAGTAAAATTACAAGGTTGTTTTTTTTTTTTTTGCATCGAAGTCACAAAATTATGGTGGCATAAAGGGCACACAAAAGGCCAGTGACCATTGCCTTAAATTAACATTTGTTAATACCAGAGGAAGAAATGCTGCAGAGGAAGCTGCCAACTACAGACGATATCTCCACCTCAGCCCTGTCCAACTGCAAAGAGAAGTAAAGAGTCCAGGGACCTTGGCAACCTTGGGAACAGGTGCCAGAATGAGACTGGAGACCCTGACTCAGCCCATCCTCCTGGAGATTCCTCATGCATGAAATTGTCAGGCGGGAAATGTCTCTGAGACTTTGCTTCTGACCACCTAGAAAACCTTCAAAGTCTTTCCTTTACTTGATTGCATTCAACAAATATTTGAAAACCTCCAGTGTACCAGCCTCAGGGCAAGGGCATCTGATGGTGAAAACAACAGATACTGGCCCTAATCTCACAGAGCTTGTGGTCTGGTGGGGAGATGGCCCCTGAGAATGGAAGTGTAACCTGCATGAGAAGCGTGGAGCTGGTCAACGACAATCCTGGCTACAGAGGCTCAAACCAGAAGGGGGTTATTTTTCTCACCTAACCAGAAAGTTCAAGTCTTAGCTCCTCCCTGTGTTGAATCAGCCACTTGGTAACATCAAAACCCACATTTCCCTCAAGATCAGAGTGATGGCTGCAGCTCCAGCCCCTGTGTTCTCATTCTAAGCAGAAAAGGGAGGGACAGAGGGTGCCAGCCACACTGTTCCCTCTTAACAGGAAAAGAAGTATTTTCTCAGGGCCTTTCACTGTGTCCCAGGGCCACCCAGCTGCAAGGCAAGTTGAGAGAGCCAGTATTTAGCTAGGCATATGGCCACCTCAAACAAAACCAGAATTCTCTTTTTTTTTTTTAGATGGAGTCTTGCTCTTGTCGCCCAGGCTGGAGCGCAATGGCGTGATCTCTGCTTACTGCAACCTCTGCCTCCTGGGTTCAAGTGATTCTCCTGCCTCAGCCTCCCAAGTAGCTAAACTACAGGTGCCCGCCACCATATGTGGCTAATTTTTTGTATTTTTAGTAGAGACGGGCTTTCACCGTGTTAGCCAGGATGGTCTCCATCTTCAGACCTCGTGATGTGCCTGCCTTGGCCTCCCAAAGTGCTGGGATTATAGGCATGAGCCATTGCACCCGGCCCCCAAACTGGAATTCTTTTAGCAAGGGAGAGGGAATGCGGAGAATGGGTGTTTCATAGTCAGCTGTTCCAGTTACCTACTGCTGTGTAAGAAACCACCCCAAACATAAGGATATACAATAATTTTATATGCTCCGAGACTGGGTGGGTCAGAAATTTGGACACGGCACAGCAGGGGTGGCTTGTCTCTCTCCCTAAAGTAAGAGGCCTCAATTGGGGAGATGACTTGGGGTGGCTTAAATGAGTAGGGTTGGAATCATTGAGAGATTTCTCTCCTCATGTCTGGCCCCTGGGCTGGAAAGTCTTGAAAATTGGCCCCTCCATGTGGCTTGGGCTTCCTCATAATATCATGGCTGAGATCCCAGTGGGGGCTACTGAGATGGGTGTCCTGGGAGTGTGCATGCCAAGAATTAGGTGGGCACTGCATGGCCTCGGCTGATCTAGTCTTGGAGTCACACAGCATCACTGCCACCATATTATATTGCTTACAAGCAAGTGATTAAGACCTAGCCAGGTTCAAAGGGAAAGGAATTAGATGCTACATCTTGATGGAGGAGTGGTCAAGTGGATTTTATTTTCCGAGGATGACTTCAGCAACAGCTGTCCTTCTACTGTCCAATAGCTGTACGTTGCGAAAGGATGAGGGAAAGGACATCTGTTGCTGAGATCATCCTTGGGAAATAAAATCCAGCAGTGTTGATCACAGGCACCTGGACAGGATGCGGGGGTTTAGGAAAGCCTTGAGAGGAATCGTTGTCTAAGCTGAAAACTGATGAACAAAATAGGAATGAGCTAGTGGAAAGAGGGTGATTGAAAGGCAACTGTGGTAGACAAACGATGTGCCAGCTGGGCGGGGTGGCTTATGCTTGTAATCCCAGCACTTTGGGAGGCCGAGGTGGACGGATCACTTGAGGCCAGGAGTTCGAGATCATCATGTACAACATGGAGAAACCCTGTACCTACTATAATACCAAAATTAGGTGTGGTGGTACATGCCTGTAGTCCCAGCTACTCGGGAATCTGAGCACGAGAATCACTTGAGCCTAAGAGCAGTAGGTTACAGTGAGCCGAGATCCTGCCACTGCACTCCAGCCCAGGTGACAGAGTAAGACTCCATGTCAAAAGAAAAAAAAAGTGGCTGGGTGCAGTGACTCACGCCTGTAATCCTAGCACTTTGGGAGTCCAAGTTGGGTGGATTGCCTGAGCTCAGGAGTTCAAGATCAGCCACATGACCAAAAACCCATCTCTACTAAAAATACACACACAAAAAAAACCACAAAAAACAAACAAAAAAAGCAGTGTGGTGGTACACACCTGTAATACCAGCTACTTGCGAGAGTAAAACATGAGAATTGCTTGAACCCCGGAGGCAGAGGTTGCTGTGAGCTGAGATGGTGCCACTGTGCTCCAGCCTGGGCAACAGAATGAGACTCTGTTTCAAAACAAAACAAAACACAGATGGGCTGGGTGCAGTGGCTCATGCCTGTGATCCCAGCACTTTAGGAGGCCAAAGCGGGCGGATCACCTGAGGTTAGGAGTTGGAAACCAGTCTGACCAAAAAGGTAAAACCTGGTTTCTACTAAAAATACGAAATTACCTGGGCAAGGTGGTGAATGCCTGTAATCCCAGGTACCCAGGAGACTGAGGTCGGAGAATCGCTTGAACCTGGTAGGTAGCAGTTGCAATGAGCCAAGGTTACACCATTGCACTCTAGCAGGGAAATAAGTGAAACTCCATCTCAAGAAACAAAAACAAAACACATAGATGTGTCAGGTCAGGAGGGCAGTGGAGGGCATGGCCACAGGAGAAATGGAGGCTCCTGTGGCCAGAGTGGGAAAATGTGGGTTGGGGGCTGGGCAGAAGCCAGGCCACACAAGACCCCTGCGGCCAGAGAAGGGGCTTGGGCTTCATCCCAGGAACAGCAGATGATCAGGGTGGGGCTTCCTGCAGAGGAGCAAAGGGATGATGGATGTGCATGTTAGGCCCACGGGCTGCAGTGGAAGGAGCGGAGGGCAGACACGTGAAGACGGTTGGATGGGGAGGAGGCTGCCACAGGAATTCAAAAGTCATCCGAGTGAGGTGGGGAGAAGCAGACCAGGATAGGGATGAATTTTCAAGGTGAGCTCTCAGGGCTTGCCAATTCCCTGAACTGTGCTTGCAGAGGGAGAGGAGACAGGAGGGAAAGAGGAACCCGAGTTTGAGCCTGAGCACCTAGGGACTGATGCCTTCACAAGGAGCTGGCATGAAGCAGCTTGTTAATAATGGATGTGGCATGTTTCTAAAGTCTTTGTAAAACGCAAATCCAACCAAGTCCTCCCCTGCTTGGAAGCCTCTGTGAGTCCCCTTTGCCCTGCAGAGAAAGGCTACTCAATTTCCCCAGCCTGGCCCATCAAAGCATCCTCCTGATTCCCTGGGATCCCTTTTTCCCACTCCTCCAACCCTATGGAATGACTCTGGAGCACCCAGGCATTCCTCTGTCTCTCTCAAATCTACTTCTTTGCCTGGGCTGCTCCCCTGGTCTTCTCCATGACACTTTTCAGGACTCCATTAAAAGGTCACTTCCAGCTGGGCGTGGTGGCTCCCGCCTGTAATCCCAGCACTTTGGGAAGCCAAGGCAGGCAGATCATCTGAGGTCAAGAGTTCGAGACCAGCCTGGCCAACATAGCAAAACCCCGTCTCTACAAAAGTACAAAAATTAGCCAGGCATGGTGGCGGGTGCCTATAATCCCAGCTACACAGGAAGCTGAGGCAGGAGAATGGCTTAAACCCAGGAGGCAGAGGTTCCAGTAAGCCAAGATCATGCCACTTCACTCCAGTCTGGGCCATAAGAGTGAGACTCCGTCTCAAAAAAAAAAAAATAGAAAGGTCACTTCCTTCAGTGCCAGGGTCTCTGCCCCATCTCACCACTTCCTTATTTTTGTTTGGATCTGTGAGTTCCCAGAGGCTAGCCTCTTGTCTCCTGCTCACTGCTGTACAGCTAAGTCCTGGGATGGGGTAGCCACTCCCCAAGGCTTTGAAACATCCAATCAATCCAGTAAATCCTGGAGATGGGGAAGATACAGGGGTACTAGAGGAGAAGGGTGGGGGATTGGGGTCAAGTGTGGAGACACCTAATGCATCAGAGTCGTTCGGCTTCTGCAGGCGGCCATTAGTTCTGTACAGCTCCTAGTCTGCTTTCAGTTCCAAAGACTCAAAAGTTGCAAGTTCTTCAGATGCTGCGGGCAATGGTAGGTTTCTGGAATCTGACACTGGCTCAGCTTGGAAGTCAAGAGTGCATAAAGTTCCCATGTCTATTAACAGCTCAGAAGAAATCCAAAAAGCAGAAGTCAAAAATAGGAATTGGGAAGTAGGCACCCATACTAGTGGTAGAGACAGAATTCAAGCCGTTCATTTTCATCATCCCTTTAAAAACAAGAAAACTGTCAGAGAGGAAAGACATATACATGGTTTCTTCAGAGTATCCTTCTAGCAATGGGATGAAGAGGGCTTGTGGGCACATGGGCTTTGGAGGCAGACTTGCTGGCTGTAATTTTCCACTTTAAGCCTAAACATCCTCATCTGTCAAATGGGAGCCACGTTGGTTCAGGATGAAATGAGGTATGTGCTTGGAGCCTGGGGTGACACCCCTGCCTTGACGCATTTGACGCAACATGAACTGCCCTTACTGTGTGGTTCTCACAGTCTCCAGTGACTTCAGAGCAGCCACAGTGATGACAGTTTAGTTTTTCTGTGCACCCACCAATACCCTGCCATGGGACGATAGTACATGAATAGATGCAGCCAATTTACAGGAACAGTGGCTCATGCCTGTAATCCCAGCAATTTGGGAGGCCAAGGTGGGAGAATCATTTCAGCCCAGGAGTTCAAGACCAGCCTGAGCAACAGAGTGAGATCCCTGTCTTTACAAAAAATAAAAACAACATTTTTTTTTAAATTAGCTGTGTGTGGTAATGTCTGCATATGGTCCCAGCAACTTGGGAGGCTGAGGCAGGAGGATCACTTGAGCCCAGGAGATGAAGGCTGCAGTGAGAAGACTTCATGCTGCTGCACTCCAGCCTGGGCAAGAAAGCAAAACCCCATCTCAAAAAAAAAAATACTAAATTTGAAAAAATAAAAAATAAATGCAGCCAATCCCCAAAAACCTTCCACCTAACTCATCCCAGCACCAACCTGGGAGGCACACCTAATATAACAAGTTCCAGGGCCTGGCATGGCGGCTCACACCTGTAATCCCAGCATTTTGGGAGGCTGAGGTGGGTGGATCACCTGAGGTCAGGAGTTCAGGACCAGCCTGGCCAACATGGTGAAACCTCGTCTCTACTAAAAATACAAAAAGTAGCCGGGCGTGGAGGCGGGCTGTAATCCCAGCTACTTGGGAGGCTGAGGCAGGAGAATCGCTTGAACCTGGGAGGCGGAGGTTGCAGTGAGCTGAGATCACAGCATTGCACTCCAGCCTGGGCAACAGGAGCAAAACTCTGTCTCAAAAAAACAAACAAGTGTCAGGCACTTACATGATGCTCAGTAAAACCTTCCTGCTTTTAACATTTCCCTTTTGTCGAGGGGAAAAGTGAGAATCTCAGAGGATGGCAGGCTCAGGCTGAAAGATGGGGCCTCAGATAATGTGTTTTCATGTAAAGCCCGTAACACTGTTTCCTCGCATTAGAGATTGTTTTTGTTCCTGCTGGCACACTTTCCAAATTGTGTTAAATTTTAAGACCTAGTTAAACTTGTATTTCTTCAGGCTAAGTGGAAACTTGGTAGATTATTTTTTCCAAATTAAAATCATAATAAAACTGATTTGGAAAAAATAAAATAAAACAAGCTGGAGGAAACCCAGACGTATCTGTTTGTCAGTTTTACCATTGCAAATGGAATTAAGCCAAACATTTAAGTGGTTTTCTATAAGCCTTCCTTCTGTGGGTCTCCTCTGTGTGTATTCTCTGTGCAGAATGTTCTTGGGTATAATTTATCCTTCTCTAATTTATTATATTATGTCTATATACTGCTGTACTTATTTTAACAAAGAGGTTTTTGAACAAATAGAAGTAAATGTAGATTTAATTTATTTCATCAGGCAAAGAATTCTCAAGAAAATCAATTTTCATTTGCACAGGTATTCTGGTAGGCAGGCACCCCCATTATTATACGCCTGTTCCTCTTTGCTGGCGTTTCCATGACAGATAGCTTCATTTCTCTGCCACGATTCTATTACTTACAGAAAAATATGTTTAAGGAATTTTAAAGGTCTTACTTAAACTGACAGAAGTCACCAAAGCTTGTGTTAAGGTTGACACGGTCTTTAACTTACTCTGGCGAATGGGAACCACTGGGAAATTCACATGCCCGTGGTGGTGTGGCGTATCCATTTTTATTTGCAGCTCTTCTGTTTTGTTAATTTATGGAAGACCTTTAATGCTATCTAAATGGAAGCATGGATCTCGGCTCAGCATGAGAAGTCTGACGAGGGATTTTCTCTCTCTTCACTCTGCAAATGTGCTCTTCAGAAGCAGGGTGTGTCTAGGGTGTTCACCGTCAAGGTTCTAAAGTGGATAGATCTTAGGTCTATGCCGAAATTCTCCAGGTCAGCCCATTGTTTCCAACCTCAGGGCTCATTGACAGGCATAAATTAGATCATCTCCTCTATCCTCTGCTTAAAACCCTTCTAATGGCTTTCCATTTTCTTTTCCTTTTTTTTTTTCTTTGGCAGGGTTTTGCTCTGTCACCCAGGCTGGAGTGCAGTGGTGCAATCACAGCTTCTTGCAGCCTTGAACTCCTGGGTTCAAATGAGTCTCCTTCCCCAGTTTCCAAGTAGCTGAGACTACAGGTGAGCACCACCTGGTTGGCTAATTTTAAAAATTTTTTGTAGAGACAGGGTCTTGCTGTGTTGCCCAGGCTGATCTTTCCATTTTCCTTTCCCAACTCCTGCTTCAGTGTGTGCTGGAGTCAGCTTGCACCAGCTTGCAAGAGCGGAACGTGAACATGCACGTCTATTCCCAACTCTGTGTTCAGGGTTCACATTGGCAGCTTGAAGTCGGCCATGATGGTAGTATTTACACCATGGAAATTGGCAAACATGACAAATCAGAGGTTCTTCTTTTTTTAGAACTGGTTGCAAATATTTCCCTGCACACCACTGCTTTAGCTCCCACCATTCTCCCCATCGCTGTCCATGGTCTAGTCATGCTGACCTTTTCATTCCTTGAACACATCAAACTCTTAATTAGGACTTTTGTGTCTCTGAGTCCTTTAGCATGGAGCACTCCTGCCCCCTGTAATAGATGCTGTCCACTCTCCATGACTTTCCATCACACTGCCAGGACCACACTTATACTAGAGGATGTTCTCAGGCCACCATTTGCTACCAGAGTGACACGAAATGGAGGTGCACCCCCCCCCAGTTACACCCATAATCCCTTAGCAAAGGCTTACAGGGACTGGTAGAGAAATGCCCCAGCACCCTGCCCCCTATGGTGGAGTGAGTCTAAGATGCATGTTTTACCCGTCACCCTTCAATTACTGCTCGTCTTCCCTGTCTCATTTCCTATTCCTCCAACCGTATTTCTTGGGATCACTTCCCAAATAAACTTATTTATACTTTCACTCTGTCTCTACGTCTGCACCTAGGGGAATCTAAATCAACATACCCCCAACCTTCCCTTGCCTGGTTCCTTCTTCTCCTTCACGTTTGAGCTCAACCCTCTCCTGGAGGAAGCTTATCCTGATGGCCAACCGCCTCATTGTTCCCCACCCAAACCCCACTACCTGTAACTGCCAGAGCCTGGTTTTGAACTCAGATCTCTCTGGCTCTCAGACCAAGGACCCCAGAAGCACCATCACTGGGGGCCTTTAAAAGTCAGATTCTGATTCAGTAGTTCTGCAGTGAGGCCTATGAATCCATAACCCAGTGGTCCCCAACCTTTTTGGCACCAGGGACTGGTTTTGTGGAAGACAGTTTTTCCATGGACCGGGGGGTTGGTTTAGGCGGGATGGTTTTGGGATGATTCAAGCGCATTACATTTATTGTGCACTTTCTTCACTTTCTTTCTATTATTATTACACCGTAATATACAATGAAATAATTATACTCAATATAGAATTAGTAGGAGACCTGAGCTTATTTTCCTGCAACTAGACGGTCCCATCTGGGGGTGATGGAAGACAGTGACAGATCATCAGGCATTAGATTCTCATAATTAGCACACAACCTAAGTCCCTCACATGTGCAGTTCACAGTAGGGTTCACGCTCCTACAAGAATCTAATGCTGCCACTGATCTGACAGGAGGTGGGGCTCTGGTGGTAATGCCAGTGATGGGAAGCGGCTGTAAATACAGATGACACTGTGAAGCTTCGCTCACTCACCACTGGTCACCTCCTGCTGTACAGCCGGGTTCCTAACAGGACCAGTACCCGTCCATGGCCCAGGCATTGGGGACTGGGAACCCCTGCCATAACATACATACATATTTTTTTTTGAGATGGAGTCTTGCTCTTGTTGCCCAGGCTGGAGTGCAATGGTGCAATCTCAGCTTACTGCAACCTCTGACTCCGAGGTTCAAGCGATTCTCCTGCCTCATCCTCCCAAATAGCTGGGATTATAGGCATGCACCACCATGCCTGGCTAATTATTTGTATCTTTAGTAGAGATGGGGGTTCACCATATTGGCCAGGTTGGTCTTGAACTCCTGACCTCAGGTGATCCGCCCACCTCGGCCTCCCAAAGTGCTGGGATTACCGGAATAAGCCACTGCGGCCGGCACTTATATATATTTTAATAAGCTTCTCCAAGGGATATTTATTTATGGTAAATAGTCACAGAAGAAAGTGCTTAGGGTGGTTTGATAGTAGAATGTATTCTCTTTGCAATACTACTTTACCACTTAATTTATTATATGTTTATTCATTCAGCAAATATTTGTCAAACTAAGGATTCAGTGCTTAAAAAGACAGGCATGGGGTTTCCGTGCACACTTGTTATTTTTATGATTGGAAAATAAATTGATCCTATTTTAAAAGAAATAAAAACATCTGTTGATTGAGTGAGGAATGACAGCTTTCTGGGCTGTCCATAGATTGCTTCTATCTGGCGCCCTTCCCAGCAGCCTGGCCTCTCTGGGGCTGACTTGGCTATCCCTGTAATTCAGGGGCCAATTAGGTGGGTTTCTACAGACCCTCCTACCAGCTGGTCATTAGAATGTTACTAAGTATCCCAGGAAAAGAGGCTACATAGTCAAGTGACTTCAGGGACCATGCACATTACAACCTCATCTTGGAGATGACAGCATACACATCAGCATATGCAAGGTTCTGATAAGTCCTCCAGCGAGAATGACAAAAAGCCAGAGCAAACACCTGCCTTTTTTTTCTATCTGTGTCTTATCCAGTGGTGTTTTGTGAGTCCCCAAAAGGAAGGCTTTTTATCTAGTTCCATATGTACTTGACCATGGAAACTTTTTTCCATGTAGAATCTCCTTCCTTCAATCCCAAAATATTATATGTCTACTTTGTGCACCATGATGGATCCTGGGAATGATGATAATGAAGGAAACAGACACAGCCCCCATTCTCAGAGATCTTGCATATGTCTGGGAAGACAGGCACAAAGGCATGCTTACAACCGATGTACTCCACGACCATGTGATCCAGGAGAATTCCAGGGTCAAGAGCCAGGGTGTTGGAAGCCAACCTGCCTACAGGCGACCAGCACTGAACTTGCTTTGGGAAACACTGATTGAGGTTAAGGGGTCTCACATATTTTTGGGGGGAGATCTTTTCATAACTGAAAGACTCAGAAGGCCACTCATTTTTATCCTCTGTCATTGCATGCTCTTCTAGAATAATGTTTCCGTTTCCGTGAGACACAAAAAAGCAATGTTCAGATTTGTGTTGCCTTTATAAGCAAATCATTTCACATCAGGAACGAATACAGCACTTTCAAATGAGTAGTCACAAAAGCCTGCTGAAAAGTGTTTGTGAAGTGTAGGGTGGGAAGGTCCTTGTATGAGTTTAGTTTCACGCTGCTGATAAAGACATACCCAAGATTGGATAATTTATAAAGAAAAAGAGGTTTAATGGACTCAGGTCCACATGGCTGAGGAGGCCTCACAATCATGGCAGAAGGCAAAAGGCACATCTTACATGGTGGCCGACAAGAGAGATTGAGAGCCAAGCAAAAGGGGAAACACTTATAAAATCAGATCTCATGAGACTTACTACCACAAGAACAGTATGGGAGACACCGCCCCCATGATTTAGTTATCTCCCACAACACATGAGAATTATGGGAGCTATAATTCAAGATGAGATTTGGGTGGGGATACAGCCAAAACGTATCAGTCCTTGTTGC
>PVKP010044703.1:0-16557 GCA_004027715.1 Plecturocebus donacophilus | reverse complement strand
GGATCCTTTCCCCATTGCTTATTTTTGTCAGGTTTGTCAAAGATCAATATAGTTTTGGAAGTTCTAGCCAGAGCAACCAGGCAAGAAAAAGAAATAAAGGATATTCAGTTAGGGAAGGAGGAAGTCAAATTGTCTCTATTTGCAGACTACAGGATTGTATATTCAGAAGACCCTATCATCTCAGCCCAAAATCTCCTTGAACTGATAAGCAACTTCAGCAAAGTCTCAGGATACAAAATCAACGTGCAGAAATCACAAGCATTTCTGTACACCAATAACAGATAACAGAGAGCCAAATCATGAGCAAACTCCCATTCACAATTGCAACAAAGAGAATAAAATACCTAGGAATACAACTAACAAAGGATGTAAAGGACCACTTCAAGGAGAACTACAAACTACTGCTCAAGGAAATAAGAGAGGACACAAACAGGTGGAAAAACATTCCATGCTCATGGTTAGGCAAAATCAGTATCATGAAAATGGCCATACTGCCCAAAGTAATTTGTAGATTCAATGCTATCCCCATCAAGCTACCAATGACCTTCTTCACGGAACTGGAAAAAACCACCTTAAGCTTCATATGGAACCAAAAGAGAGCCCACATAGTCAAGACAATCCTAAGCAAAAAGAACAAAGCTGGAGGCATCATGTCACCTGACTTCAAACTATACTACAAGGCTACAGTAATCAAAACATAATGATACTTGTACGAAAACAGAGATATAGCCCAGAGCCTTGGAGGCAATGCCTTTTTTATTTTTAAACATAGTATTCTTTATAATATATATTTCAAGTAAATCATTTAATGTGAGTGAGGCTCAGTTAGATGTTACCATAAGTAATAACAGAAGAAAAAGGGAAAGTAAGAACATTTTCCCCCTACCATAAAAGGGTGTGATGCAAGATAAACTAGCCTGTTGGTTTAATAATAGCTCATTAAAAAGGCCAGAGAACCTGGGAGAAGAAGATATACTTGGAAGCACTACCCTCTGAGGGCCAATTCTCAAGAGGACAGCAAAATACTGAAAAAATTTACTGACTCAAAAATTATATCAAGAGATCAAGAACGTTAGTCACAGCTTAGAAAAAAATTCCAGAATAAATGACACTAACTAGCTAGATTAGTAATTCTGATGTTTCCTTGGAGTTGTCATAGCACTGTGTGATTGGAGGGACTACAACTGATGCCCCTTAGAACAGAGTGGTTTTAAATAATAGACACTCTAGTGCACCAACTGTATTTTCAAGCATTATTCTGGTATTTGTACCTAGCAATACAGAAGAAAAAGCATGAAGAAGAAAGTTTCAAGTATATAGGACCTAAAATAATTTGGCACTCCTAGAATATGCTGTGTTTGGTTTTCTGTTCTTGTGTCAGTTTGCTGAGAATGATGGTTTCCATCTTCTTCCATGTCCCTGCAAAGAAGATGAACTCATCCTTTTTTATGGCTGTGTAGTATTCCATGGTGTATATGTGCCACATTTGCTTTATCTAGTCTATCATTGATGGGCAGTTGGGTTGGGTCCAAGTCTTTGCTTTTGTGAACAGTGCCACAATAAACATATGTGTTCATGTGTCTTTATGATAGAATGATTTATAATCCTTTGGGTATATGTCCAGTAATGGGATTGCTGAGTCAAATGGCATTTCTATTTCTAGATCCTTGAGGCATCACCACACTGTCTTCCACAATGGCTGCTCTAATTTACACTCCCACCAACAGTGTAAAAGCATTTCTATTTCTCCACATCCTCTCCAGCATCTGTTGTCTCCTAATTTTTTAATGATTGTCATTCTAACTGGCATGAGATGGTATCTCATTGTGGTTTTGATTTGCATTTCTCTAATGATCAGTGATCATGAGCTTTTTTTCATGTTTGTTGACTGCATAAATGTCTTCTTTTGAGAAGTGTTGGTTCATATCCTTCACCCACTTTTTGATGGTTTTTTTTTCTTATAAATTTGTTTAAGTTCTCTGTGTATTCTGGATATTAGCTCTTTGTCAGACAGGTAGATTGCAAATTTTTTTCTCATTCTGTTGGTTGCTGATTCACTCTAATATATAGTTTCTTTTGTTGTGCAGAAGCTTTTAAGTTTAATTAGATCCCATTTGTCTATTTTGGCTTTTGTTGCCATTGTTTTTGGTGTTTTAGTTATGAAGTTCTTGCCCATGCCTATTTCTGTTTCTTTAAAGACAAACAGTATTTTTTTGTGTGTGTGGCTCCACCCAGTCTGAGTTTCCTGACTCAGAGGTTTTGGTGGGGGTGCAGATACATTTGCCTCACAGTAAAAGAAAAAGCAAGAGCTCAAGCGGCCTCCTTGGAGAAAACCAGAGAACTCAACTTACTCAAGAGAAGGTGAGCCTGGCTGAGAAGAGGGCCTGGTGCTATTGGGCTGCATAGGGCAGTGAGGACAGGGTGTCTAGTGGAATGGATTCTGCCCTGAGGAGGGACAGGGCACTGTGCCAGCAGCACTGCATGGAAAGTGCTGTGGGAGGGGTGGGTGGGAAGGGGAGTGAGGAGATTGGTTTGCACAGTATCCATGCATCTCACATGTAACAGGACACGCATGGCTGCATAGTGCACCTCCACTCGCTGGCTATTGTTGCAGACACAGAGTGTTGCCTGATAACCTTCATACGAAATTAAGGACTCTGAAGGCAGATTTTTAGAGGTGACAGGCAATTTAGAGACCACCTGTCCATTCCAATAAAAAAGGAATATTACGTTTTTGATTTTGCATGTATGTGTATGTATGTGTGCACACAAAAACTCAGGGCTTTTTTTTCTGCTGCCTTGATGCTAGATAAATGCCAAAGTTAACGTATGAAGATATCGCAGAAATCATAACAGGAGATGAAAGGCATAGTACTGTCCTAGCTCTTACACAGGTTAACTACGTAACCTTGGAGTATCAACTTTCTATTGCTACCATGACAAATGACAAAAAATGTAGTGGCCTAAAACAACATAAAATTTTCCTTTTGCAGTGCAGGAAGTCAGAAGTCTAAAATGAGTGTTACAGGAATAAAATCAAACTAATTAGCAGGGTACTTTCTGGAGGCTCCACAGGAGAAGTCCCTCTTCTTACTGAAAATGAATCAGAATCCCAATTCCAGAGATTTTGGTGATTCTCCAAGGGGCACCCAGCTCACTCATGGCAAAGGAACACTAGAATTCAGTCTGCTGACTTTTTCCAGCATGAAACCGTCAAGTTGTGTCCCTAACAGTGTAACATGTGGAGTTGCTGTGCCTTTCGATACAAAAAGAGTTGCTAGAAAAGACCTTTATAGAAATCTCTCTATGAAAGCCTAAGGACAACCCTGCAAGATTGGTTTTACTTTCCCTTTTTATAGCAGAGGGAACTAAATCTCAAGGAGCTTGCAAAATTTTCTAGAACTGGCGGGTCTGGCCAGTTTAGAACTGCCCACCTTTGTTGTAAATGCTTTTTTCACTTCTCCGCCTTTCTCTTAGCTGAAGGTCCTCTGGATCTTCCAAGAACCACTTGAGAAAGGTTTTTTTTTAAACTGTACTTTAGGTTCTGGGGTACGTGTGCAGATCGTGCAGGATTGTTGCATAGGTACATACGTGGCGAGGTGGTTTGCTGCCTCCATCAGAAAGTTTTAAAGTGATTTTTCTGACCATCTCTCTCACGTTTGGCTTTTCAAGATGGGAGAGAGGGAAAAGTCCATGAGAAATGTGAAGCCCTGCTCATGGCCCCCTCATCACAGGCTGGCTCCCAGCTTATCTTTCTGCAGGAAGTGTGGATCATCTCTGTAGAGAATTTTGAAGAGTAAACAAGATACACGAAACATGCTTATCAGGGTGCTCTGATATGCAGTGTATACTTGATAATGGTTACACTATACAAGGGTTAATGTTTTTATTTGTGGAAAATTTATACTAATTCATTGGTAAAAAGAATATAAAGAACTTCCATGTACCTGTACTAAAATTCCACAGTTAGCAATTTATGCCAGTCTTGTTCCACTATCTGCTCCTGTTTGCAACTCTATAGCAAATTATTTTGAAGCAAATGTCAGATATTTACATCATTTTATTAGTAAATATTTGAATATGTGTCTCTGAAAGATAAAGACCATTTACAAACATATCCACAGTTTCACAAACAGACTTCAAAAAGCAACTACAATTTTTAATACTACCAGCTGTATTCAGATTTCCCTGAGGATCTCCAAATTTTATAATTGTTTGAGGTAGGATCTAAATAAAATCCATAAGTTACAATTATTTGACACCTCTTACATTTCACTTAATGTGTAAGTTTTCATCTTCCTTGTTTCTTGTGTTAAACGTCTTTGTTTAAAGAAGAGAAGGTCTTTTGTCCAACAGTATTCATTCTGCCGATTGCATCCTAACAATGTCATTTAACATGCGCTTCCAGTGTTTTGTGTGAATTTATATTAGTGGGGAAGTTGGATCAGATTAAAGTTTAACTTTGTTTTTTTAAGTGGAAATACTTCATAGATGCTATCCTAAACTTCCATTAGAAGGCACATAATATATGAGTGTTTTTGTCATGTTAGCAGATGTTAATGATTGTCTAGAATGAATTTGTTTCATTAAGAGTTACCAAAAGATGATATTCTATCACTCTTTCTTCATTTATTAGTTGGAGTAGTCCTACACAAAGGAACTTTCATTCAGAGATTCTTTCATTTTTGTGAGATATAGTTAAAAGATGAGATGTATGAAAGACAAAATAAATGCTTCTTTCTCTTTAGTTGTCAGTGTTCGGAATGATGAGTCACACTCCAAAGGGAGCAATTAACTTCTTTCAGGAAGGTGGTGTTGTAATAAACTACTGGATTTTGACATATTTGATATATTTTAATCAAATGGAACAATCTTTGTTAATGAGGCCCAAATTGTTCCATCTTTGTCTTGTTGGAACCCCTTTAAGGTGACTTCCAAGTCCTTCTGATAAAACTAAATAATTTTTGATAGCGTCCCTGCTTTCTAGTATGAAAGATGTTGTAGGCTAACTTGTATGTTTACTGGCCCACACCTGGAATCAGTACCTTTTCCTAGCGTCCTAATTTCTGTTGTGGGAAATGCTATTTGAAGATCACAATCTAGGTATTAAGTGCACACATTGCTACTGGGCTGACCATGATTTATACCTTTTAGATGTACTTCAAAACAGTACACACACACACACATACACACACACACACACACACACACACACACACACACAGTGAAATTATTAATACTACATTTTCAAGCCTCTTGGGACAATTCTTTGTGGTTCATCCTTGACACAAAATACAATTAGGTTTATTTGTTTCATTTGCTTTTAATTTTGACTGGTGTTTTAAAATATGATTTTTTTGTATAATTATGTAAACTATTTACATGGTCTCAAGATCAAATTTGCAAAAACAAAGGATATTCACGGAAGTCTAATGCCCATTTTCTGTTCCTGTCCCTTGCACCTTGTTCCTCCTGTCTTCATGCAAATAACTCTTTTGTTTGTTTAGTTTTCAAATGGTCCTGCCATTGCTTTTTCACCTGCACATAAAAATTATTCACATAACTAATATTCCTCCTTGTTATGTAAATAGTAGCAAATTGTACATTATTTTCTTCACTTTTCTTTTTTCACTTAACAGTATACCTCAGAGATCTCTTCATACTGGTATATAGATATATTTCTTATTCCTTTTTGCAGTTGGGTGGTACTTTTCTGTATGAATATACCTTAGTTTATACAACAGGCCCCCACTGACGGGCATCTGATAGGGTTTTGGTCTTCTGCTGTTACCAATAGTACTGCATGAATAGCCACATGCATTTTTCCTTCTGTATTTTTGTCATCGCTGCTCTGGGATAAATCCTAAAATTGGGATAGATAATTAAAGAGTAAATGCATGTGTAACTTTTCAAGGTATTGCTACCTTCTCCGCTAGAGGTGTTAGATTGTTTTCCCCTTCACACTAGTCATGCAGGAAATTTCCTGTTTCCCCATACCTTTACGACCATATTATGCTGGCAAATTTGTGGACTTTTGACATACCTATAGTTGAGAAATAGTTATCTCTGAGTAATTTTTAAGTTATTCTATGTATTTAATTTACTTTTCTCTATTGTGAATAAACTTGGATATCTTTTTATGTGTTCAAGAAACATTTGCATTTCTTTTTTTTCTTTGACCATGTGTTCATATCTCACTCAATTTTCTATCAAGTCACTGGTCTTTTGCTTCTCTACTTTTAGATATTCTTCATATAACAGGAAAAATAGCCTCTCTTGAGATAAATTGGAAAGAATGTTTTCTAGTTTGATATTTATGTTTTAATTTGTCTATGGTGTTGTATGCCTTCAATAAGTTTTTAGACTTTCATGTAACAAACTTAACAGTCTCTTCCTTATACCATTTTATATCTTAGTTATAAACATCTCTCCCACTCCCAGATTACAAAGAATTTACCCATTTTAAATTATTTATATTGGGTAGTTTTTACATTTACATTTCTGATCGATTTGGAATTTGTACGACACGAAGAATTGAATGCAATTTTATCTTTAGAATTGCATCCAATTATATGGTGGTATAGTTATCTCAGTGTTGCTTATAAAAGTGTCCATCATCTTTTCCATTGGTGTGAGGTGTTGCTTCACAGAACGTAAGTTAATGTAATTGAATTGAATATCAATGAACATAAAATAAGCAATGGTCAATTTGTGAATTTTCTTTTTCTGTTTCATGGCATGTCTCTATTCACTCATCAATATCACACTGCTTTAATTAGGGAGACTATAATTTTTAATTGTCTGGTAGAGCTAGTCTTCTCTTGTTCTTCTTTTCCTTGATTGTCTAGGCTAACCTGCATTTTCCTTCATCCAATTGAACTTTATAATCAACTATTTTAGCTACAGAAAAAAAATGACAAAATTTAAAAATTCATATTTATATAAAATAATGTTAAAGAAATATATATATATATAGTTTCTATTCCATAAACTACTTTAAACATGAATCATTGTTAAATTTGGCCAAATATCTTTCCTGCATCTATCTAGCTAATTTTCTTCTTAGCCTATTAATGGGATGTGTTGTAACAATCAATATTCCCATATTGACCCACCATAGTATTTCACTTAATCATAGTCTATTATTTATAAGTGTCTAATTAATTTAGGATTTTTATATTAATATTCACAAATGAGACACATACGTAGTTTGTTGATGAAATATTTATAGCCTTAGGAATCAATATTATACTTGCTTCTTAGAAAAAAATGTAACTTTCTCCTTCTTTTAATATGGTCAGGAACGGTTTTAGTAGCTTTGAGATGATCAGATCTTAAAAGTTTTAACAGAATTCCCCTGTGAATCCATCTATACCTGGTGCTACTTTCAGGGGAAACTCTTTAACTGCTTTCTCCATTATTTCTTCCATAATAATTGGACTATTTCATCTTTCTCTCCTTACTGGGATCAATATGGATAATAGAGTATTACAAATTTTCAGGAAGAAAGGGAGATCAGAAAAGAAGGTTGGGAAAGGGTCCCACTTACAAGACTGGCCTTTTTCTTCCCTCTTCCTCTCCTTAGGGTCTCGTACGTGCCTAAGCTGCAGACCCTCCTGACGTGAGCATGGCTGAGACTGAGGACCGCTCCCTGAGGATCGTTCTGGTGGGGAAAACTGGAAGTGGGAAGAGTGGGACAGCGAACACCATCCTTGGAAAGGAAATTTTTGAGTCTAAAATTGCTGCCCAAGCTGTTACCAAGACCTGTCAAAAAGCATCTCGGACCTGGCAGGAGAGAGACCTTCTTGTTGTTGACACTCCAGGGCTCTTTGACACCAAGGAAACCCTGGACACCACTTGCAGGGAAATCAGCCGCTGCGTCCTCGCCTCCTGCCCAGGGCCCCATGCTATTGTCCTGGTTCTGCAGCTGGGTCGCTACACAGAGGAAGAGCAGAAAACCGTTGCATTGATTAAGGCTGTCTTTGGGAAGCCAGCCATGAAGCACATGGTCATCTTGTTCACTCGCAAAGAAGGGTTGGAGGGCCGGAGTCTGGATGACTTCATAGTAGATGCGGATGTGAACCTAAAAAGCATCTTAAAGGAGTGTGGGAACCGCTGCTGTGCCTTTAGCAACAGCAAACAAACAAGTGAAGCAGAGAAGGAAGCTCAGGTGAAGGAGCTGGTGGAGCTGGTAGAGAAAATGGTGCAGTGCAACGAAGGGGCTTACTTTTCTGACGCCATATACAAGGACATAGACGAAAGGCTGAAACAACAGGAAGAGCTTTTGAGGAAAATCTACACTGACCAATTAAATGAGGAAATTAAACTAGTAGAAAAGGAATATGAGCATCAATCAGAGGAAGAAAAGGAGGAAAAAATAAAATTGATAACAATGAAATATGATGAAAGAATTAAAAATATAAGGGAAGAAGCTGAGAAAAATATATTTAGAGATGTTTTAAATAGGATTTTGAAGATGCTTTCAAAAATATGGCATTTCTTTTGGTAGTAATATAAACTTTATTCTTTCTTCTTAATTTGCTATGATTTGTTAATGTGATGAATCATATTTTCCAAATATAGTTACAAAAATACCTCCCTCTCCTTAGCTTTAGTAATGTTTGACAAATAAAAATTGAGTATGTTTAGGGTGTATAATATGATGTTTTAATATATGTATATGTACATCGTGAAAGAATTAAATCAAGGTAATTAACACATCTAGCACCTCTTGGTTACTATTTTCTTTGGTGTGGTGAGAACGTTTGAAGTCTAATCTCTTAGCAAATTTCAAAAATGCAATACAGTGTTATTAAGTATAGTCATCATGCTGTAAGTTAGATCTCCAGAGCTGATTTATCCTGCATAAGTAAAGTTTTGTACCAACAATTCTCCATTTCCCCCAACCCCCAGTCCCTGGCAACCAACATTCTATTCTTTGCTTCTGTGAGTTCTACTTTATAAAATTCCACATGTGAGATCAGGCGATACCTGTCTTTCTGTGCTTAGCTTACTTTTCTTAACATAATGTCCTCTGGGTTCATTGATACTGTTGCAAAAGACAAGATTTATTTCTCTTTCAAGGTTGAATAATGTTCCATTATTAATAAAATGTTAATAATGCACCGCATTTTCTTTATCCACTCATCTGTCCATGGCCACACTTGGGTTATTTCCTATCTTGGCTACTGTGAATAATGTGTAGTGAGCATGGGAGTGCAGATATTTCTATAATAATGCTCATTGCAGCATTACTCACAATGGATAAAGATATATTTCAGTGGAATATATATTTATAAGGCATCTAGTTTATGGTATTTTTATAGCAGCCCAAATGGACTAATACCTAAGGGAAATGAAATATATCTTTATCATATACATACACACACACACACACACACACATACGTATATTCAGTAGAATGTATGTTTAGTGGAATATATACTCAGGGGTTTCTGTTGGGCCTCTTTAATGAGGGCATGAATTTCATTCATGGGGCCTCTGTCCCATGACCTTATCACCTCCCTAGGGCCTTTCTCCTTATACCATCACATTGGGGGTGAGGAGTTCAACATATGAGTTTTGGAGGGACATAATCATTTAGACTATAGCATTCTATTCCTGGCTCCCCAAAATCTATGCCCTTATCACATGCAAAATACATTACTTTCATCCCAGTAGCCTCAAAAGTCTTGTTCCAGTAACAATTTTAAAATGTAACTTCAAAGTCTCATCTAATTATCATCTAAATCAGTAATGGGTGAGACTTAAAGTACAATTTATTCTGAGGCAAATTGCTTTCCGGTTGTGAATCATTGAAATCAAGCATATTATGAGCATCAAACATAGTATGGTGGGAGAGGCATAGGACAGACATTCTCATTCTGAAAGGGAAAAATAGGAATGAAGAAAGGAGTGACAATTACCAAGCAAGTCTAACAACCTATGGCTCAAGAATAATCTTTTTTGGCTTGATGCTGTCAAGGCCCACTGATATGGAAGTCCTGCCTTTTGGACTCTTTTTGGTGGTAGTTCAGTCTCCAAAACTTTGCCTGCCCCCACAGCTTTGCTGGGTTCAGCACACACCACACCAGAGCCTGCCAGAACCACACCTAGGGGAGCTAAGCAAAATGGCAACAGAGTGTGGGGAGCAGAGTCCACAATGTGAGGTAATGCTGGGCAGCAGTGGCCCTCCTTTGAAATTGTTTTGATCCCCAAGATCCTAGCATTCTGTGAAGGCGGTCAGCCCTCAGATTTCTGAAATGCCTTTGGGGTCATTCTCCCATTGTCCTTGCTTAGACAGTAGGTCTTTGCTTCTGTTTAGATGGCTCACTGCCTTGATCAATAGCACATGGCTTCCATTGACATGGCTGATCTGCACTAATTTCCTTTATCAAATGATCAATAGGCCACATCCGTTTCCTGAAAAAGCTTTCTTTTTTTTTCTAGTATGGATAGACTAAGAATTTTCCAAATGTTTAAGTTCTACTTCCCTTTGACTAACAAATCCATTTATATTTATCTCTTCTCATATTTTACTATAGGCAGTGAACAGAAGCCACACCGTGTCTTCAGCACTTTGCTTATAAATTTTCTCAGCCAGATATCCAATTTAATCACTCACAAATTCTACCTTTCACAAAGCACTTGAACAATAACACAACATAGCCAATTTCTTTGCCACTTTATAATAAGGATTTCTGTTCCTCCATTGTCCAACAGCACATTCTTCATTTATCTCTGAGACCTCATCAGAATGGTCTTTACTATCCACATTTCTACCAATAACCTAAGTTATTGGTGTGTCTACTTAGGTATTTGCTAAGAAAATTGAGGCTTTCTGAACCTCAGTAGAATCATCCTTAATTGTCCATTCATAGCAATGCAGGATTTCTGTAGCACAAACCTCTTACTTCCAGCCTCTACTTATTACCCAGGTCCAAAGCTGCTTACACATTTTAGGTATTTGTTACAGCAGCACCCTCAGTTCTTGGTACCAATTTTCGCTCTTAGTTTGGGCTGCTATTACAAAATACCATAAGCTGCATGGTTTATAAGCCACAGAAATTTATTTCCTACAGTTCTGGAGGCTGAGAAGTCCAAAGCACTGGCAGATTCAGTGTCTAGTGAAGGCCCACTTCCTCATAGACATTTATCTTTTCACTTTAACCTCACATGATGAATGGGACAAGGGCTTTCTCTTGAGCCTCTTTTATTTATTTATTTATTTATTTTTAAATTTCTTATTGAGCCTCTTTTATAAGTGCACTAATCCCATTTATGAGGTCACTACCCCCATGACTTTGTCACCTTTCAAGGGCCCCACCACCTGCTCTCATCACATTGAGCGTGAAGATTTCAACATCTCAATTTTGTGGGAACATAAACAATCAGACTATAACAGATATATATCCAGAAGTGGGATTGGTGGATTATATGGTAGTTCTTATTTTTAATTTTTGGGGGAACTTCCATCCTGTTTTCTACAATGGCTGTACCGATTTACATTCCAGCCAACAGTGTACAGGGTTACTTTTTTTCCACGTTCTTGCCAAAACTTGATATCTTTTGTCTTTTTGATAATAATTCTACTTACAGGTATGAGACAATATCTCATGTGGTTTTGATTTGCCTTTCATTGATGATTAGTCTTGTTGGATATTTTTTCATATACTTGTCATAAAGATATTTGTGTGTCTTATTTTGAGAAATGCCTGTTCAGGTCCTTTGCCTATTTTTAAAATTGGGTTATGTGTTTAATTACTGTTTAGTTGTTTAAGTTCCTTCTGTATTTTAAATATTAACCCCTTATCAGATGTATAATTTACTAATATTTTCTTCTATTCCATAGGTTGTCTCTTCATTCTATTGATTGTATCTTTTGCTGTACACAATATGTTTGGTTTGGGGTATATCTGTTTGTCTATTTTTGGGTTCGTGGCCTGTGCTTTTGGTGTCAAATACAAAAAAAAATCATCATCCAGATCAAGATTTTTCCTGTTTTTTCTTCTAGTAGTTTCCAGTTTTAGGCCTAACATATAACTTATTTAATCCATTTTGAGTTAATGTTTTATGCAGTTTGAGATAAGGGCCCAATTTCATTCTTCTGCAGGTGGACCTCCAGTTTTCCAACACCATTATTGAAGAAACTACCCTTTCCTCTTGGTTTGTCCAACTGACCATAAATGTGTAGCCTTATTTCTGGATTTATTATTCTGTTCATTGGTCCGTATGTCCATTTTTATGCTAGTACTGTGATTTTTTCATTACTATAACTTTGTTTTCATTATAGTAGTATGTTTTGATTGCTATAGCTTTGATTTGATTATTATATTTTGAAATCAAGTAGTTCGAGGGCCCCAGCTTTGTTCTTTTTGTTGAAGATTGCCTTGGCTACTTAGGGTCTTTTGTGGTTTCATACAGATTTTAGATTCTTTTTTACTCTTGTGAAAAATGGCATTAGAATTTTGATAGAATTTCATTGACTATATAGATTGCTTTGGGTAGTAAAGACATTTTTAACAATATTACTTTAATCCATAAACATTATATATATAAAAATATTGTATATATAAAATATAAATATATATTTGTATTTATTTGTGTCATCTTCAATTTCTTTTATCAACATTTTATAGTTTTTAGTGTATAGGTCTTTCACTTCCTTGTTTAAATGTATTCCTGAGTCTTTTTGGGGTAGCTATTGTAAATGGGATTGTTTCTTTAATTTATTTTTGTGTAGTGAATTGTTAGAGGTAGAAAGACAACTGATTTCTGTAATTTTTTTTTTTCACATGGAGTCTTTGGTTCTTTTTTCTTTTTCTTTTCTTTCTTTTTTTTTTGAGACAGTCTCACTCTGTCACCAAGCTGGAATGCAGTGTTGCAATGTCGGCTCACTGCAACCTCTGCCTCCCTGGTCAAGTGATTCTCCTGCCTCAGCCTCCCAAATAGCTGGGACTGCAGACACACGTCACCACACCCGGTTAATTTTTTTGTATTTTTAGTAGAGATGGAGTTTCACCATGTTGACCAGGATGGTCTTGAACTCTTGACCTCATGATCCGCCCACTTTGGTTTTCTATGTATAACATCATGTCATCTGTAGACAGAGGTTATTTTATGTCTTTCTTTCCAATTTGGATATCTTTTATCTCTATTTGTTGCCTAATTGCCCTGGCTAGAACTTCAAACACCATGTTAGAAGTGGCAAGAGTTAGCATTCTTGTCTTGTTCCTGATCATACAGGGAACGCTTTCAGCTTTTCAACATTGAATATGATGTTACCTGTGGGCTTGGCATATGTGGCCTTTGTTGTGTTGAGGTGCATTCTTTCTCTTTTTTTTTTTTCAACTTTTATTTTAGGTTCAGGGATATATGTTAAAATTTGTTACATAGGCAAACTAGCATTTTGCTGTACAGATTATTTTATCACCCAGGTGATAAGTCCAGTACCCCATGGTGATTTTTACTGCACTTCTCCCTCCTCCCACTGTTCACCTTAAAATTGACCCCAGTGTCTGTTGTTTCCTTCTTTGCATTCATAATTTTTTATCACTTAGCTTCCACTTATAAGTGAGAACATGCAGCTTTTGGTTTTCTGTTCCTACATTAGTTTGCTAAGGATAACAGCTTCCAGCTCCATCCATGTTCCCACAAAAGACAAAACCTTATTCATTTTTTGGCTGCATAGTATTCCATGGTGTATATGTGTCATATATATTTTTAAAATCAAATCTGTCACTAATGGGCATTTAGGTTAATTCTGTGTCTTTGCTATTGTAAACAGAGCTGCAGTGAACATTCCCGTGCATGTGTCTTTATGGTAGAATGATTTATATGCCTCTGGGTATATGCCAAGTAACGAGATTGCTGGGTTGAATGGTAGTTCTGCTTTTAGCTCTTTGAGAAATTGCCATACCACTTTCCACAATGATTGAACTAATTTACACTCCCACCAACAATAGATAAACATTCCCTTTTCTCTGCAACCTCAGCAGCATCTGTTATTTTTCTGACTTTTTAGTAATAGCCATCCTGACTGGTGTGAGATGATACCTCACTGTGGTTTTGATTTGCATTTCTCTAATGATCAGTAATGTTGAGCTTTTTTTCATACGCTTGTTGGCCGCATGTATGTCTTCTTTTGAAAAGTGTCTGTTCATGTCCTTTGCCCACTTTTTAACGGGGTAATTTGGGTTTGTTTTCTCGTACATTTGTTTTAAGTTCCTTATATATGCTGGCTATTAGACCTTTATCAGATGTATAGTTTGCAGAAGTGTTCTTTCATTCTGCAGATTATCTGTGTACTCTGTTGATATTTCTTTTGCTGTGCAGAAACTCTTAATTTGATACTGCTTGTCAAGTTTTGCTTTTGTTGTGATTGCTTTTGGTGTCAGTTGTGATATTTCTGCCTATTTCTATGTCCAGAATGGTATTGCCTAGGTTGTCTTCCAGGGTTTTCCTACATTTGGGTTTTCCATTTAAGTCTTTAATCCATCTTGAGTTGATTTTTGTATATCATGCAAGGAAGGGGTCCAGTTTCAATCTTTCACATATGGCTGGCCAGTTATTCCTGTACTACTTATTACATAGGGAATCTTTTCTCCATTTCTTGTTTTTGTCAGCTTTGTCAAAGATCAGATGGTTGTAGATGTGTGGCCTTATTTCTGGGCTCTCTAATCTGTTCCATTGGTCTACATACTTGTTTTTATACCAGTACTATGCTGTTTTGGTTATTGTACTCCTGTAGTATAGTTTGAAGTGGGTAATGTGATGCTTCCAGATTTGCTTTTCTTGTTTAGGATTACTTTTGCTATTCAGGCTATTTTTTGGTTCTATATGAATTTTAAAATAGCTTTTCCCTAATTCTGTGGAGAAAGTTTTGGTAGTCTGATAGCAATAGCATTTGATCTGTAAATTGCTTTGGGCATTATGGTCATTTAAACAATATTAATTCTTTATCTTCATGAGCATGGAATGTTTTCCATGCAGTTGTGTTTTTTTCTGATTTCCTTTAACAGTGTTTTGTAATTCTCATTGTAGAGATCTTTTATCTCCCTGGTTAGCAGTATTTCTAGGCATTTTATTCTTTTTGTAGCAATTGTGAATGAGATTGCCTTCCTGGTTTGCCTCTCGGTTTGGCTCTTGTTGGTGTATAAGAAGGCTATTGACTTTTGTACATTGATTTTGTATCCTGCAACTTTTCTGAAGTTGTTTATCAGCTCAAAGAGATTTTGGGCCAAGACTATGGAGTTTTCTAGACATAGAATCATGTTGTCTGCAAACAGAGATAGTTTGACTTCCTGTCTTCCTATTTAGGTGTTTTTCATTTCTTTCTCTTGTCTGATTGCTCTGGCTAGGACTTCATTCTATGTTGAATAGAAGTGGTGAGAGAGGACATCCTTGTCTTATGCTTGTTTTTAAGGGGAATGCTTCTTTTGCCAATTCAGCAATGTTAGCTGTGAGTTTGTCATAGATGGCTCTTACTATTTTGATGTATGTTCCTTCAATGTCTAGTTTATTGAGAGTTTTTAACAAGAAGGAATATTGCATTTTATCAATAGCATTTTCTGTATCTAATAGTCATATTGTTTTTGTCTTTAGTTCTCTTTATGTGATGAATCACATTTACTGATTTGTGTATGTTGAATTTGTATCCCAGGAATAAAGCCTAATTGACCATGGTGGATTCGCTTTTTGATGTGCTGCTGGATTCAGCTTACCAGCATTTTGTTCAGATTTTTGCATCAAAGTTTGTGGGGGTCTGTCCTGCAGACCCTGCCTAAGTGACAGATGAATAATGTACACTCAAACACAGAATACAGTGGAAGAGTGAGCTGGGCTGTCTGGGCCATTCACTCAAAGGAGTTAATGGCAGCTGGCCTGAGCAGCCCCTACTCCAGGCTTTTATTTAGTATATCAAAGGACAAGGGTCTTTGGATCAACACCATTAGTGGGCAATTAACTTCTGCCAACCCATTAAGTAGAAGGCAGTTAAGCACGTAGGGATGATCAAAGGTTTTGCTAATGGAGGTGGAGGTAAACAGACTTATCTGGAGAAACTTCTTTTACAATTTGTAGTATTTACTGCCCTAATCCCCTAAAGTAAAAGCCAGTCACCTTCCACCCATTCAATCACTACAGGCTATGTAAACCTTGGGCCTTTCAAAAAGATTGTGACTATTCCCTAAAGCTATATCTAATATTTTTCCTTTAATATTTTTGCCACCACCCTGAGTGAACCCCCACATCTCCCTCCTTTTTGTTTTTAAAATATATATTTTATTGCATTTTAGGTTTTGGGGTACAGTGAAGAACATGCAAGATTATTGCATAGGTACATCCATGGCAGTGTGGTTTGCTGCATTCCTCCCCATCACCTATATCTGGCATTTCTCCCCATGTTATCCCTCCCCAACTCCCCACCCCCTGCTGTCCCTCCCCTAGTTCCCCCACCACAGACCCCAGTGTGTGATGCTCCCCTCCCTGTGTCCATGTGTTCTCACTGTTCAACACCCCCCATGAGTGAGAAGATGCGGTGTTTGATTTTCTCTTCTT
>PVKP010044702.1:0-16564 GCA_004027715.1 Plecturocebus donacophilus | reverse complement strand
ATTGTGTTTTTCAGCTCCATTAATTCGTTTATGTTCTTCTCTAAATTGTCCATTCTCGTTAGCATTTCATCAAACCTTTTTTCAAAGTTATTAGTTTCTTTGCATTGGTTTAGAACATATTCTTTTAGCTCACAGAAGTTTCTTATTATCCACCTTCTGAAGCCTAATTCTGATGATTCTTCACACTCGTTTTCCATCAGGCCTTGTTCCGTTACTGATGAGGAACTAGCGTCCTCTGCAGAAGGAGAGACTTTCTGATTTTGAGTGTTCTCAGTTTTTTTGCGGTGGCCTCTTGGCATCTTTATGGTTTTATCCATCTGTCGTCTTTGTAATTACCAACTTTCAAATTAGGTCTCTGAGTAGACGTCCAGCTTGTTCATTCCCAGCTCCGGAATCTATGTAATTTTCACTGTGCGACTTGCAACGCTAGCTAAAACAGCAGCGTTGAAATTCGTGGTGCCTTTCTGCCCGGGGGTCTCCGGTCTGGCTTCTCAGTCCCTTTTTCAATCAGCTGGATGGACTGCTCTGACTTCCCAGAGCGCCAAACATCATCCAAAAGGAGACTCAGCCCCGTTTACTCCGCACCAAGAGCCGCCGAGCTGAGGCGCTGGCAAAAAAGCCGCGCCAGCCAAAAGGGTCATGCTGGCGACCCGTGGGGCTCCTCCACTGGGAATGTCCTGGTCCGTGGGCAGCAAAAATTTATCGGTAAGTGTGGCGTCCACTGGCTCTCTGCGCTTTTACTGGGAGCTGCGATCCTGAGCTGCTAGCGATCAGCCATCTTGGATCTCTCTCCCCATAACTTCCTACTTAAAGATGTGGAGAACTCAAAGAGGATGAGATAAACGAGAACAAAAGGAATATGATGTGGACATTTCTGACAAATGTTTGTTCAAGGATTTTTTAAGGAAGTGGTTAAGGAGATTTTAAGATTTCTGCAAGAAACTCATACTACAAATCTCCTAAATGCAAAATTCAAAGAACAAAGTAAGCAATATCAAATAGTCCCTTATGTAACTAGTGTAAACTTAGTAATTCATTGCTTTATATGTTTGTCTAGGAATTTAAAAATTCATGCCCATGTGGGCATCATTTTATGCACGTATTTTTGGTTCTTCCACCTAGCACCCTATCCTGTGCTTTGATAAGAAAAATATGCCAACTTTTGACCATCACCGTGTCAAAAAGATGAGGTTTAAAGTGATTTAGGACGTTAAAAATTCAGCGTTGACTTCTCCAGTTTTCCTGTCCATGCTACACCCAGCACCTCTTTCCTCCTCCCAGTTAGTTTACTAATTGATGTTCTTCACATATGGAGATAAATGCTTCTGTGAAAAAGGTCCATGTTTTATTTAGCTTTGTTTCAGTTTTATGAACTTCTCTAGACTGGTCTTTCTTTCAATGAGGTTGCCTAACTTGAAGATGCATGAGGACAAGGACTGTGTCTCCTCCATTCACCACCGTATCCCCTGTGCCTTACACCAAGCTTAGCACGTGGCTGTGTGTAGTATAATGGAAAAAAAAAAAATCTTTCTCCCAAGTTCCTGGCACAAAGCTCCTAAAATTTTCTGAATCTATGGTCTTTTGAGATCACTAATGAAATAACTCATTGGGGAGAAAAGGGTAGCTTTTTACTTTAGGATGGGGACTGCTTATAGGAAAATCTACTGAATTAGAGGAACGGAACTTCTAGTCCCAGTCCCTGACCTCTGGGTTGGAAAGAGGGGCTGGAGACTGAGTTCAACCACCAATGGGCAATGTATAATCAATTACATCTACCTTAATGAAGCCTGGACAGAAAACTCTAGAAGATGGGGTTTGAGGATCTTTGAAGTTGGTGAACATATCAGCATGCTGGGAGGACAGTGTGCCCAGAGAGAGCATCTAAGCTCTGGACCCTCTACCTAATGTTTTGTCTAATACCTCTCTTCAATTTGGCTGTTCCTAAATTGAATCCTTTATAATAAACCCATAATTGCAAATAAAGAACATGTCTTGGTTCTGTGAGTGGTTCTACTGAATTATGGAAACTGAGAGATGGAAGAGGTCATGAGAACCCCTAATATGTAGACAGCTGCACAAAACTGTGGGTAGCCTGGGCACTCCTTGTACTGCTGGTGTCTGGAGTAGCAGAAGTCTTGTGAGACTGAGCCCTTACCCTGTGGAATCTGGGCTAACTCCAGGTAGTATCAAGATTGAATGAAATTGTTGGGCACCCAGTTGGTGTCAGAGAATTGAAGAAGTGGTTGTCAGCAAAAAACACAGTGTTCAATGCTTTCTGTTGAATAAATCACGGATTGAATAAGTGATTGAATACAGAAAATCAAATTTATACCTTTTTCAGTTAAAAATGAAATAAAAATTTCCAGTATTTTCAGGCACGTTGTAAGATTTTCCTTCCCACTGTTTTGGTATTTGGTGTAACCACTGACTTGCTTTGATCAACGTGACCTGCATCACGTCTGGGCAGAAGTGTTAGGGACCACTGCCCGGTTCACCAGTCTGTCTTTTCCTCTACCACGTGGCCAGCCAGGTTCTAGATTGTGGCTGCTCCGGCAGCGTGAGTCTCTGAGTGGGGGCACCATAAGACAGAACTCCAGGTACACCAAAGATAGGATGTAAGGTGGATGAGAAGTAACCTTTGTTGTTTTAAGCCATAAGACATGCTGGTTGTTACCACAAAAGATCCTAAGCTATGCTAACTGGTACAGAAAATTTCAACTTCTTTATTTCATCCTTTCAGTGTAGAATGCTATGCTGCAAATAATTATAAGTGTACATTGCCATTTTCAATGAATGGCATACCTTCAAATTGAGTAAATTAGATGATGAATATGACATACTTAGCACTGTGACTGAAATGTAGTAAGTGCTTAATCAAATAAGTTATTATTATTACTAACAGTGTCAATTTTGAAAGCTTCAAATAAAAATTGTGTAATATGTCAATTGATAGAAAAATTATATTTTTAAAGAGATTCTAATGAGCATTATGGTAATAAGGTCAAATAAGTTATGTTCAATATGTGCTCACATATACAACCTTGAACGAGTCACTTAACCTCTTCAATTTGTTTGGTCATCTACAAAACATACACTAGAAAATTTCCATTGTGAAAATCAAATGAGATATGTAGAAGTAGTAAACTCTGAAACACTTTTTGACCATGATGAAAATAGAGGAACAAGGTTGCTGTCATTTACGGCAAAATTTTCCATCCAGCAGAAGTCACAGAGATTGTTTTCTCCCAATTTAGCTTAAATGCCCATTTGACATTTGAGAACCAAATATTTACCTCAACTCCAATTCTTCTCCACTTGTGAAATCTGATAATAACCACTCATCTCTTTCCTTGGAAAACAGATATTGAAAATAATTGCCAAGGTTAGGTAAATTGACACATGATCAATATGGGATGTTTAGTGTTTTGGTGCCATATTTCAACAACTGCAGCCTAAAAGGTATAAACTGTTATAAATTGAAAAAAGTAACACCATACTCAGTTAATTAGCCAATTATCTGTAATACACAGAATTATAGATCTTAGCACTGGATGGAAATTTAGAAGTCATCTATTTCAATCCCAAATAGGCCAAAAATTTTAGAAGAAAAATGTTCTAGTGATGGAAAACAAGTAGTTCATCTGTTCTGCTGTATGTGAAACAAGTGTTTCTCATATAGCAGATACTGAGACATTTAAATTAATTTTAATACAAATTTACCAATTATATTTGGAATTAGATGCCTTGGGGGAAATTATGTGCATTCATAGTCTCAATGCTTATACAGTCATGCTTCATGTAATGATGAGGAAATGTTCTAAGAAATGCATCGTTGGGTGATTTCATCTTTGTGTGAACATTATAGAGTGTGCTTACACAAACCTGGATGGTGTAATCTTCTATACACCTGCATTATATGGCATGCACTATTGCTCCTAGACTACAAACCTGTGCAGCATATTATTGTACTGAATACTGCAGGCAACTGTTACACAACGGTAAATATCTGTGTATCTATTCATAGAAAATATACCGTAAAAATACAGTATTGTAATCTTTGGGACCCTCACCAAATATGTGGCCTGTCGAGAACGGAGTTTCTAAGTAGAAAATGAAATCAAGAGAAAGAATACGGATCAGCTCAACTCTGAAGAAAGAACCTTTTTATGGTACTCATATGCTCAGCAGTTCATGTTATACTCTTTAGTCGTAATATTCTACTTTCGCCTTAAACTGATCTCAGACAATCTAAAGGTTAAGACATATGTCTCCATGTCTGTTACGCAGACAAACTCCAACGTATCATGGTTAATACTGCCCAAGGTCTCTGTTCTGTTCTTCCACATGAAATATTTTTCTGTTTGTTTCATTACTCATTTTATCCTGGAATGACTAGAATTTAGCTTTCAAGAGGCTTTTTGAAAATTAAAACTAGTAAATTTGTCCTAGCTTTTGTCCTAACACAGAGATTTCTTTTCTTTTCCTTTTCTTTCATTTCCTTTTCCTCTTTTTTCTCTCTCCCTCTTTTTCTTTCCTTTTTTTTTGGGGGGGGGAATCACATATGCAGAAAATATTCAGGTTGTTTAAGATAACTATCACTTTGTAATGTTTATTAGGAAAATATCTCCTATGAAGAGCGTCCCACCAATTCAAGTGGATGTCCTTCAGTCCGCTTTTCATACTCATGTTTCTGGATTTCTGAAGAGCAGAGGAGCCTTCCTCATGTACCTCTGTGTTTGATCCCTCATTCCCTCTGTTTTGTCTATCACGTGTGCACAAGGGACACTCATCCCTGGGCGCTCCCGGTCAGGATCCTATCACTCTCCACTCCAGATCTTGGCACCAACATGCTTCTACACCTTCTTTCATCAGCAGCTCAAGACTGTTACACACAGACTCTGTTTGAATGTCTATAGATGCCTGAGGCCTAAATAATGACTTCTCATAAGAACCCTTAATATAGTCCTTTATATAAGGCTATATATGGTCCTCTGTATAAAGCATCTTTCTCTCTTTTTAACTTTTGTTTTACGTTCAAGGGTACATGTGCAGATCCGTTATATAGGTAAACTCGTATCATGGGAGTTTGTTGCACAAATTATTTCGCCACTGAGGTACTAATCCTAGTATCCCATAGTTATTTTTCCTGCTCCTCTTCTTCCTCCTACCCTTCATCCTCAAGTAAGCTCCTGTGTCTTTTTTTCCCTTCTATAAAGCTTCTGTTTTATACCATGACCTTCACACTGTATCTAGAAATGGTATAACTTTTCATTCCTCTTTTCTTAAAAATTGGGTTTAAGTACTTCTCATCCAGTTAACTAAATATTCCTACAGTCCCTTCCAGGCTTAATGGGGTGTTGTGGGTTGAATTCTGTCCCTCCAAACACTCATATGTTGAAATTTTAAGCCCCAAACCACAGAGGTTTACCATATCTGAAGACAAAGTCTTTAAGGAGTAATTCAATTAAATTCATGGCAACAGGTCAGACCCTAATCCAATATGACTGGCATCCTTATAAGAAGAGGAAATTTGGATACAGACATGTACAGCAGAAAGACAATGTAAAGAATCAGGGAGAAGACAGTCATGTAAAAGCCAAGAAGAAAGTTCTGAAACAGATCCTTCTCTCACAGTCCTCAAAAGGCACCAACTCAACTGGACTTTAATTTGGGAGGTCAACCCTTCAGAACTGCGAGGAAACAACTTTCTATTGTTTAGTCACCCAGTCCAGGGTACTTTGTTAAGGCAGCCCTTGTAACCTAGTACATGAGGTATGCTCTACCACCATGCTTTCACCAACTAGAATAAACCCCAATTCCCCATCATACATACATGGCTGAACATGAACTAGCCTCTCCTTATATCTCAGACCTCATCTTCCAAACCCCCCTAATTTTGTATTCTCCATCCACCTAACAGAGAGACTCCCATGAAGGGCTTTTAGGATTCCCTCTCCCTGAAGCACTCCTGCCATGGAGCCTCCCATAGCTGGCTGTTCATATTCAAGTTTCAGCTCAAATTCCTCACCTCAGACAAGCCTTCTTTGACCTACTATCTAAAAGTAGTTATCCCTTCTACCAAAATTCTGCATTAACTGTCTTAGTTCATTTCTTTGGAACATTTTTCTATCAGGGAAACTCATCACTACCTTTAGCACTCTGTTTGCACCTTCAATTAGTACAATTAAAACCACTTTATGCAGAAAACAGGTATCATTAGGTTGACCATATGTTTGGGTTTTCCAGGACTGCCTTAATTTATACCCATTCCAGTATAATTATTAATAGTATCCCTTTTCACGGTGAAGACTGTCCCAGTTTGGACAACAAGCAATATAAAATATATTCTCAAGGCTATTACAATTATTGAGCTCTTTTCTATACTAGATGATTTACCTTGACAAGACACTCAGGACAAGAATGTCTCCCAGGACACGCGTGCCTTGGCTTGGGAGTCTTGAGTATCTTCTTACAAGGACATTCTCTCCTTATAAGGATGCCAGTCATGTTGAATTACAGTCTGCTCTAATGCCATGATTTTAATTGAATTACTCCTTAAAGACCCTATCTTCAAGTCACTCTCCTGACTGTCTCATCTTGGGAGTCTTGAGTATCTTGTCAATGTATATCATCTAAGTGCTGTGAATCACTGTTTCATAAACTGCCAAGGCCACATGATTTTATCCCTCTGTATCGTAGCACATGGAATTTCTTCCCTGAGGCCCACCTTTCTGCTCTCCACCCCCCAGCTGCTGGCCCTCCCTGTCATCCCTCAAAGATGCTGCACGGAGGATAACGCTTATTTGAATCTTTCAGTGAGAATTAGGCAATCCTCTTCTGTCTATCACATTACAGTACTATTTATTTCTATAGGTTTTCCATTTGACTGTGGGCTTCTTAAGGGCAAGAACTGTGTTTCATTTACATTTAGATCTCCAGTAACTAGAATATTTCTCATAACATCATGGACACTGAACACTGAATAAATGATACTAAACAGAAAATTGAATGTTATCTCTCTGACTTCTCCAAAACCTTGTTTTCTCTTTTTTTTTTTTTTTTTTTTTGCTTCACATGTAGAAAGATGTTTGGAAAAGGTGGTTCATTCATTTCTATAGTAATAAGTTATATTAAATAACAGTGTTTTATTCACCACACTGTACTCCACATGTAGAAAGTGTCAAATTGAAAACTCGATCCTGACATTTCCCTCTATTTTTATTCTCACATCTTTAATCACCTACACTTGCACATGCCCCTGGCAATGGAAGGGTATTTATTGAGCCTCAGGGTCATATTTCCCAACTGGCTCTTAGACAAAAACATCTCTTTCCAAGATTTCCTTTTCCATTAATTAAATTACCACTCATTTACTATCTCAGTACCTTTGACATTTTATTTTCTTTCTCCTCTGTGAGTGGACATTCTGCTAAGTGCTACCTTTGTTCCTATCAGATGGAACAAAGGGAGAGACTTGAACATATTATACCCCCTCCGGCCCCTTACTGTTCTCCTGTTTTGTGTCAAACACTCCCAAACGATGTTCCTGCACCTGTCTTTGCCCACTTCATTCTATTTTCCACACAGGAGCCAGGGTGATCTTTTCAAAACTGAAGACAGATCAACACTCTTCTTCCCAGTCATTCCTGAGAGTAGAAGCCAAAGTCCTCAAAATGGCCTAAAGCATCATTCAAGATCTGGCCTTCTGCCACTTTTCTAGTATCATCTCTTACTTTGTTTTAGACACACTGACTTTTTTGTTGTTTCTTAGACATAGCAGGCTCCTAACTAGGCTCCATTATGCTTGCTGCCTCCTCTGTTTGCAATCCTTTTCTCACAGACACGTGTATCACTCATTCCCTTCCCATCCTTCCTCAAATGTCACCTTCTCACTGAGGCAATCTTTTACCTTATTCTTTAAAATAGTAAACCTTGGTCCTCCTCACCCTGACATACCCTGCCCTTTTTCTTTGGTTATTTTCTCCCCAAAGAACTTATCACCACCTGTTATATAATCTTAATTTCTTACGTATTTGTTTCTTGTCTATATCCTCCACTAGAACGTATGCTCCGAGAGTGCAGGGGTTTTTGTTTTTTTGTTCGTTGTTGTACCCTCAGCTTCTTTGGACAATGCTTAGCACATATTTGGAGCCCAGAAGACATTGATTCAATTGATGGATGCAATCACCTTCCTTTTTCTCTAATGTCCCTCACCAATCCATGCATACACAGCAGAAGGACTAATAAATGAGGTGGTGGTTGGAGACCTAGGTAGGAAGTAAAGTGTGAACTGTAATCAACAGTGGGAGATCACAGCAACTGAAGAGGGTCCAGCTTGGGTTTCTCAAATCCAAACATGGCCGAGTTTCTTTCTTGGCTCAGACTGGTTCAAGAAGTGTTCAGAGACTCCAGCACAGAACTGGGAATAGGACTGGGATTTGTCAGTACAGGCAGAGTCTTCAGGGCTGTCAGGGTACCAATAATAAATACTTGATAATAATGAGACTTCTAGAATAGTGGTTTCCAAAGTAGCACCATGGAGGTGAAGAAAAGATGATCCTGCGATTGCCGTGTATAGTGAAAGCTAGAGCTCCCACTTCCCCAAGAAGCATCTCCGAAAGAAGCAGTCCAGATTTTATCTGTTTTCTATTTATGGATTTCAAGTAGGTTTTATTTCTTTTAAACAAAAGATTTTCACTGCTACAAACAAAGGAACAAGTAGAAACTTTAAACCTCATCATTGTATTCCCATGCCAATGCAAATGAATTGGTGATTAGAATGCTGTTAATATCTTAGAGGTTACATTGTTTATAATGTAAGGAAGCTGTAAAAAAAGGAATTTTCTCATGTATGAGTTTACTTTGCAACCCGTACTTGTCTTCAGTAGATCTTATGAAAACTGTAACTGTATAATTAGTATCTTGTTTAATGTCTGCCTTCCCTCCTAAAATGTATGCTCTGTTGAAGAAGAGACCATACCTGTCTTATTTGTTGCTACAGCTTAGGTATCTAGGGCATAGTAGGTGCTCAATAAATATGTGTTGAAAGAATAAATGAAGGAACAAGGAATGAATAAACACTAGAGACATCCAAAAAAGTCAGTCTCTCTCTTATAGATAGATAAAGGCCCTTTAAATTAAAAAAAAAAAAAACTTGGTTAGGTCCTTACTTTCTAGAAAAGGCTATAATTCTCTGTCTTCTCATTCATTTTCTAAAACAAATGGATCCCATGGCAAACCACTCAGAAACTCCAAACACTTTCCAGAGAATCTTACTTGGAATGGTCTGCTGGCCATATTTATTCAAAATCCCAGGCAAGGTATGTATTTCTGGAGGATGTAAGAAGAAGAGAGGTACCTCTAAGTTCTATCTACCTTTTGACCATACTATGTTTTCTGACCTTTACAGATTTTCTTTCCTTGAATCATGTATTAGTGTCATACTGTCAGCTTTTACCAAAGGACAATATGAGAAACAGTGACATGAAACCAAGCAATTCATTGTAGGTATGCTACAGAGGATATTATATCACTGAATACATCTTACAAACTAAGCAGTTCATTGTAGGTGGGCTATAGAGGAAATTATATCAATGAATACATGTCACAAAAAGACCTATGGAGACATATATTATCAAGTTATACTTGTGTTTCCTGAAAAACTGCTATAGCTTTTCCTAATTGATAGTAAGAACTTATTGCTTCTCTATTCTTTTATTAGCCACCAGGAAGCTTTAGAAAATACAAATTTGTGGTTTAACCAAGGCAATTGTGCATGGTTCCTTAAGGCCTAAATATTTATCTCTCTCAGACCATCTTCCCCTGCAAGATCTTGTGTTTAACTCTTATTTTTCTCTGGATCACATTGTTTATTCTTACTTAGGTATCAGGCCGTTATTTTAGTATGTGTTACTGTGGCAAGTTGCTGTAAATACTCTGAGAAATAAGGTGAAAGGTGAACATGCAGCAAAGAACCTGCTTTCAACTGATAGCAAAATAGGTTTGGTAAAACATATTTCTGCTGAAAATACTTATTAGTGCTTCACAGAAATGCCATATAGCCTACCATGCCTTTTAATAAGCACTGACCACCTTCTCCACAGCGGGCTTATGTGCTCAGCTCTGTGGATAGTGAACTCACTGATAATATGACTAAAATATAGTCATGGCTGGTTCAGTAGTAAGCAGAATAAAAAGTACTGGAGTATCACAGAGGCTTGGTATTATTATGAGGTATCTTATCATGATTTGAATATAGATACAGATAAAACATCACAAATTTTCAAGTAATACAAAGCTCAGAAAATTGCTTATGACATTAATAAATTATTCAGTTGATGATATCAGACTGCCTGGGTTCAAATCCCAACTCTATGACTTACTGGACATGAGACTTTGCCCCATTACTAGCCCTCATTGTGCCTCAGCTTTCTTATTTATAAAATAGGAATACAAATGTTATGTATTTCATAGGACTGTTTTAAAAATTAAATGAGATGATACGTAAAAATGTACAAATGCTTCATATGTATCAAGTTCTCAATGCATGCATAATATTGTTACCATAAACTGATCTTAATTATGATAAAGTCCAGCATTAAATTCAAAATAATATAGGAATACCAGAGCTCTGAATACAATTTGAGAAGTCAGATTTACTAAGGATAAATTCAGGTTCTGGATTTAGGTTTTAAGTATCCATTGCACAGATATGGGATGGAGGGGATCTAGTTTAAAAAGTCATCTGAAATATGTCGAGAAGTTTCACGGACCCAAAGCTTTTTTTCAACAAAGTTTCTGGTGTGCTTGCTATATACCAGGCACAATTCTGGTTGCTCTTAACATTGGTAAATGAAACTAAAGAGACTCTGGCCTCACATGTGTTACATTTCAGCAGAGAGAGAAAGCTAATAATCAAGCAAATTAATAAAAAATTTCAGACAGTGATAGGATCCATAAAGAAAATGAAGTAAAGCCCAGGGCTAGAGTGACCAGGGCAAGGGCAGAAATGGCAGTCAGGGAGGCTTTTTTGAGGAATGACATTCAAGCTGCTAAAAGATTAGAGGTTGCCAGCCCTGTGACTGTCTTGGGGGAACATGCCCTAGGTGGGAAGAATAGCAACTTTAAAGACCGAGAAGTGATAACAAATAGTCATAATTTGGTTGTTAAAATAGCAACAAAAGTTAAGTTATTAAGACAGCAGGAAATATTCATGACAGAGGGCACATTATTGACCAAGGAAGTACTCCTCTATGCAACCCTACAAGATAGCTACCACTGACACTGCACCCCACAAATGAAAAAACTATGTACAGAGGGATATGTGACTGGCCCAAAGCCATGTTGCCAGTGAGAGGTGGAGCCAGAGTATAAATCCAAGCAGTCAGGTTCTGGGTCACTGGGCTCTTCCTGCCATATCCATAATGGAAGTAAAAGTCACACCACAGCATGGAAAGGCCCAGTGAACTTTCTCTTACAGAAAGAACAGTGGGTTTACTTTGGATAGCATATTTTTAAAAGGACCTGAACACATTAAAAAATAAAACAGGAATGGACAGCAGTAAGAAAACTATCATACTAAGAATGATTCAAAGATCTGAGTGTAGTTAGCAACACATAGAGAAGGTAAGAGAAAGATATAATCATTTTTCCAGGTGTTTAAATAAATTTATATAAATAAATGATGGTAGGAAGGTAGATCGTGGATGGATGGGTGGGTAAACAGGCAGACAGACAGATAGACAGAAAGACGGATCTAAAAGCACTCAAAGAACTTCATGGGTAAGTAGATAAAAATAAAAAATATACACTTTATTTCTCAATGTAAGCTCCATCAAGTGCAAGACACTTTTGTCACAGATGATACCAGCCATTTAATCAATCCCTAAAGAATTGAGGGTCCTGGAAATTTAACCATATCAATGTAACCTCTTCTACATTATTAATAGAAAAAAAATCTATTCCCTTTAAAGATTTTTTTAAGACAAGGAAACAAAAAGAAGTCAGGAGGAGTAGAATCAGGATGGCAAGGTGAATGCTTAATGATTTCCCATCAAAACTCTCACATAATTGCCCTTATTTGATGAGAAGAACAAGAAGGAACATTGTCATAATGAAAAAGGTCTCAGTATTGAAGATTTTCTGGGCATTTTTCTGCTATAGCTTTGGCTAACTTTCTCAAAACACTGTCATAATAACCAGATGTTATTCTTATTTGGCCCTGCAGAAAGTCAACATGGAAAATGCCTTGAGCATTCCAAAAAAAACTCTTGCCATGACCTTTGCTCTTGACCAGCCTGTTTCTGCTTTTAGTGGACTGCTTCCTTCTTTCCTTCTCTTGGTAGCCATTGCTTTGATTGTGCTTTGTCTTCAGGATGGTACATACTGGTAAAGTCATGTTTCATCTCCTGTCACAACTCCTCTAAAAAATGCTTCAGGATTTTGATTCCACTTGTTTAAAATTTTCATTGAAAGTTCTGCTCTTGTCTGCAGCTGATCTAGCTAGGTATGATGGTTTGGGTACCCATTGACTAGAAAATTTGCTCAACTTAAATTTTTCAGTAAGAATTATATAAACAGACCAGTTGAGATCTCTATGGTGTTAGCTACTGTTTCTGCTGTTAATCATCAAAGCTTTTCAATTAGGAAATGAACAAGATGAATTTTTTTCTTCACAAATAGATGTGGATGGTCTGCCCTATTGGATGTCATCTTTAAGATCATCTTGTCCCTCCTTAAAATGAGTTATCTATTTATAAACTGCTTTTCATAAAGAATCAATGATTTCACCATTCTTCTACCCAAGCTTCACCATAAATTTGATGTTTGTTCTTGCTGCAATTTTAATAGAATTCATGCTGCTCTGATAGGGCCTCTTATCCTTCTTAATGTCTCAAACTAGATCCTGCTCAGACATGTTATAAGAAGTTTTAAGAAGTTAGCACAAGTTTATCTTGATGAAAACAATTTTTAAGTTATGCCTGTTTTATTCATAATGCACATTTTCCAGGAACCTTTTGAAGACCTCTCATAAATGTGCAAATTTTAAAAAAATATAATTCTAACATAAAAATTGTAATTAATATGAGAACGATATGACAGTAGATTCTGAAGAAGACTGGTGGGAGGAGGAAGTCCCAACAATCAGAAATACCTAACAATGGAAAAAACTGACTGTGAGACAAAAAATTCCCCATAGCAAGATGAAGATAGAATCAGATGTATGTAAACCAAAGTATCATGACTAACTATGAGGGATGTGTAAAAGAAACCTCTGCAAGGCTTGAAACACTGGACTAGATAAATTCAGGAGTCTCATACAACTCTATACTACTTGTTTCTATAAGAGGAGAGATATAAGAGGATTGAATTTAATCAGAAATATGAGTAAAGATGTTAAGCTGCAAAGAGTGTTAACAAAGAAATGCTAGCAGCTGTTTGCATGTATGATGTTATTTCTTATCAAAAGGCAGATGCACATGTATGTTTATTGTAGCGCTATTCACAATAGCAGAGACATGGAATCAAGCTAAATGTCCATCAGTGACAGAATGGATAAGGAAAATGTGGTACATGTACCATGGAATACTATGCAGCCGTGAAAGAGAAAAAGATCATGTCCTTTGCAAGGACATGGATGGAGCTGGAGGTCATTATCCTTAGCAAATGAATGAAGGAAGAGAAAACCAAATACTGTATGTTCTCCCTTATAAGTGGGAGTTAAATGATGAGAATGCATGGACACATAGGAACAAAACACACTGGGGCCTTTTGGTGGAGGGTGGGAGGAGGAAGAGAATCAGGAAAAATAATTAATGGGTACTAGACTTAATATCTGGGTAATGAAATAATCTGCACAACAAACCCCTATGACACAAGTTTACCTATATAACAAACCTACACTTGTACTCCTTAACTTAAAATAAGTTAATAAGTATGTGCTACCTATTATGTAGACATAGCCTACATTCTTGAGGCATGTATTATACGCTTTTTATCTTAAATCTATTTACTGGAAAGCAATCTGTAAGTAGTCACATTTTGAACTCTACATGGCATGGGAAACATGCATACAAGTTGGAAAGTGTACCCACAAAAATCCACTCTAGAAAATAATAATTTTAAACATTTGTTAATATTACATAATTCAAAGCTCACAGGATATTTAATTTCCCCTTTATATCCCCACTCTGACTAGCTAAAAAAAATAGGTGTGATGGAGACAGAAAAGTGGTCACGTGATGTAAAGTCAAATATGTTTCATGGTGATATCTTTGACATGTTCAGGAGATACTATTCCAAAGCACCTCATATGTTTATGAAGAGCACTACACGTTAAGAAGAATGTAAGAGACCATGGAAGAAAGCTGACTATAATGATAAGAAAACTAAATCCAAAATTTAATATGCAGTCCAATTTCAACAATAAATAAACTAAATAGAAACAAGAATTAAAGAAAATGGCAAAGACTGTGTGTGGGGAGCCTCTGAAAGGCATCTTCTTTCTACTTTTATGGGGTACTAGCTACACCTGCCCAGCACTGTTTTCCCTACTTCTGGGACAGACAGGAGTCCTTGACTTTGAGGAGGGTGTCTCAACCCAGATCGAGCATATTGTGTTGGCCGCAGTTACTGCTCCAGAAATGAGCACATGCCCCAAGTCACAGTTAACAAAGCCCTTCCCTATTTTTCTAATATAGAAAAGTTTTGACAGAAAAAAACTTTTCTTTCCTTTCTGTTCATATGGCTATATGTAAACCTGAATCTCCCTAGACCCAAATTTGAAAGAAGAAACCAAACAGAGAATATAAATTCAAGTTTCTGAATCTGGTCGTTGAGACCAGCTCAATTTCTTACTCTTTATGCAGCAATTGCAATGGACTTGCTTGCCTAGGATCAAGGAAACAAGGAAAACTGAAGACAAATCTTTTTCCAAATAAATATTGTTTGGTAGAAAAGTTATGTCATCAGCCAGCACAGTGGCTCACACCTGTAATCCCAGCACTTTGGGAGACCGAAGTGGGCAGATCACCTGAGGGCAGGAGTTTGAGACCAGCCTGACCAACATGGAGAAACCCCATTTCTACTAAAAATACAAAATTAGCCGGGTGTGGTGGCACATGCCTGACAGAGAGAAAAGAAAACTTATGTCCATTCATACAGATGAGACATGGTAGTGAATAAGTGCCACAAAATAATAATAAATGGTTAAGGGTGTTCAGAAAAGGGTCTGATTATAAAAGGCAAGTTGGTGGTGGAGATGATATTTGAGTGGTGTCAGGAAGTGGTGTAGACAGGAAGAAAACTATTTGGAAAAGACAGTCCGGGTGGAATTAAATAACAGAGCTGGTTGATGTGGGAAACCATGGTAAGAAAGTAGCTGTAGTTCATTCAGTCTGGTTAGAGTGCAGGGCACAATGTAGAAAGAAATTTTGGAAAACAAAATGAAAATTTAAATGGAGTAAATAGCCTTCGATGAATGTGCAGTTGATTCACTGAAATTATAATTATATAATGGAGAAATCTCTGCTCCATTTTTACTCAGTATCACAAATATTTTATCTTCTAAGAGAAAATATCATTGTGTGATAATGAAATTTAACAGATTAGTCTAAATAATGACCCATACACCAATTTTTATGGGTAAATTTTCTATCAGTAACATTAAAAGTGTTTTTAATTTTATGTAGCCATTCTTCTTACAGAACATAAATTACTCATTTTAGCCACTGCCTTTAAAATTTACAATTTTCTATTCCACCAAATCATATGTTCTTTAAATTTGTTTATCTTAGTTTAAGTAGCTATTTTAGTAATACCCTAATATTGATTCTGAATATAATACATAAACTCTATCCACTTTAGTTTTAGTATTTTCACATACCCTCTGGAAATTTTATAGATTATGGATTATCGTTCAAATTGAGAAAATATTAATATGCTTTATAGAAGAGTAACATAACTTTTTAAAAATTTTATACATTATAAACTATCAAAATGATTACATGATACAAAGATTAAACAGATTTTTATTCAAAAAAGTATGATATTAGGTACTGGGAAAGAAAATGAAAAATGTATTAGTTCTCCTTTGCAAATTGGGAAAATATTAATATGCTTTGTAGAACAATAACATAACTTTTTTTTTATCATTTTATACATGACAAGCTCTCAAACTGATTACATTTTACGAAGATCAAACAGTTAGACTTTTATTCGAAAAAGCTATATCAGTTGTTGGGAAAGAAAATGAAAAATGTATTAGTTCTCCTTTGCAAAAGCTAACTGTCCAGTTGGGATGACAAAGTATGTGCCTATAAAATATTTAAATAAAAATACAAACAAAGAACATATGATTTAGGACCAGGGTGAGTAGTGCAGAAAAGCGGAAGAAATAAAGAGAAGGTAAATGGTCAACTTTAGGTCTTAAGAATGTGATATTTTTGTCTGGGTGCAGTGGCTCATGCCTATAATCCTAGCACTTTGGGAGGTAAAGGAGGGCGGATCACAAGGTCAGGAGTTCGAGACCAGCCTGGCCAACACAGTGAAACTCCATCTCTACTAA
>PVKP010044701.1:0-16563 GCA_004027715.1 Plecturocebus donacophilus | reverse complement strand
TTCCTATTGTGTCTCTAGAAAATAATGGGGCTGGTTTGGGGAGTGGGAGCAGGGTTGAATAAATACTGGAGATTGGGACCACTCCAGTTACCGTGGTGAGTTGCCTTTAAGCAGCGAGCAAAAGGATAAATCTCTTCTGCCAGCCTTTCTGCTTCAGTCTAGTGTCCCCTGTTTGGTAAAGCCTAATGGGAACGTAGTTGGCAAGAAATGTTTGCAAAGTTCTAGAGCCAGATTCACAAAGCAAAATATAGAAAGGTGGGTTTGGAACTGAAAGATAATAATCACTGGCACAGTAGTGGATATAAAGTCTTCCTTTGGAAAGTTCAGCTGGAAGATACGGTGCCCGAAACAGTACTGTTACCCAAATTAGAGAGGTGGATCTGGGCCAGATTGCGTGAACAAGGTTGAGTGGAAGAGTGGTCTACTCAGTCTTGAAGAGTGTCTTGCACATATACCAAAGTCACTTTTACGTGAGAAAGTATGCCTGCTGTGCGTTCATCCCCATAGGTAAGGATGCAGCCCAAAGTTTCCTTTCTTTCCTTAGAAATCTATTATGAATCTCTTATTCATAAGTTTCCATGAGGCTTTCTTGAATTTGTTTGTTTTTAGTGTCTGTGACTCATCAAAAAACTACTTAATGGGATTTTTTGGTGTCTTTTGTTACACTGGGCTTTGAGGATACAAAGATGACTAAGATATAATCTCTTTTCTCAGGTAAGTCACACCCTGGTTTGTGAGGTGAATGTGATGACACTAACATTGTATGTTAAATATTAAAACAAAATGAATCATACCTGGGAAGTGGAAAAGGGCAAGTCTCTTGAGGAGAATTAACTTTGTGCTTGTCTTTCAAAGTAGGATTTTGCCAGGCTGAGGGAGAAATGTGCCGAGGAGTGTGTGGTGGGTGAGGGCAGCAAGTAGAAACCACAAATTTAAAGGGCATGGAGAAATAATTATTAAAATGACATGTGCTGTATATTTACAGTTGCTGTATAAAGAAGTGTTATTCCTTTGCCCTGAAACCTTTCTTATTTTGGCTTCAAGGGGTCCTCCTTGTTTCAGAATTTGGAATTTGATATATATCCTCTCCCTGTCCATTATGATTTTCTGTACTTCACCCATATTGTTGAGATATTCAACTTTATAAGCAACAAGTTCCTTTTTTTCTTTAAAAAAAAAACAAACCTTTGTCTTCAAACTGAAAGCCATCTAATCCCTGTTTTTATGTAAATTACCCTTTGCAGAACAGTTTCTATTTCTAGTTTCTGTATGTGGGTCCTTCCTACTTGTAAAGGGTTGTCTGGAGAGGTATCAGAATCACCAAATGATTAAAGATGCCCCAGGTGCCATGGCACCAGATGGGGACATATACTGTCTCCGTTATATGTACACTTGAGTTCTTTAATTATCATCATTGCCTTGAAAAGCTGTAGAAGTAAATTGTTGAGAAACCATCAGAATGCACCTGCCTGAGCCTTTCTCACTCAGTCTTCCTGTTTGTGTTCAGTGGTTAATATTGTCCTCTGTATAAATTTGAATCCAGTAGGACCTTGTAACACACATGCATTTCCTTTTCCTTTTTTCTTTTTTTTTTTGAGACAGAGTTTCCCTCGTTACCCAGGCTGGAGTGCAATGGCGTGATCCCAGCTCACCACAACCTCCGCCTCCTGGGTTCAAGCGATTCTCCTGCCTCAGCCTCCCAAGTAGCTGGGACTACAGGCGTGTGCCACCATGCCCACCTAATTTTTGTATTTTTAGTAGAGACAGGGTTTCACCATGTTGACCAGGATGGTCTCAATCTTTTGACCTCGTGATCCACCCGCCTCAGCCTCCCAAAGTGCTAGGATTACAGGCATGAGCCACTGCACCCAGCCATGCATTTCATTTTAAGCTACATCTCCTTCTCAGTTCTCTGTCCCTATCTGTAGGTTGGAAGGTTCAACCCTGTTCCATGGACATAGTTGACGGGACAGAGGTATTCACGCTAGGTCAAATGTATTCTTCGTCCTGGGATTTTTGAATCAATGGAGATGGTGCAGAGTTGGTTGGTAGGCATGGTACCAGGATCAGCTCCTTAAGCACCAGTCACATGGCAGGCAAGATTATGGGGGAGGAAAGCCTGAAAGGCTTGCCAAGGAAGCCAGTCGATAGAGAAAGGAATGAAGTAGATTTTCCCTTTGTTTCCAGAAGCAGAGATAAGAGGAAGATGATGTGGAGAGGGACAAACTGACAAAAAGACTCAGCCTCTGCCTCTGCCTGAGGTCTTCTCATTCCCATGAGACCTGCCTGTTCTTCCTGCCAATTAGGTTGTGATGTAGCCCTGAATTCTTATAACAAATACTATTTTATTTAAGCTAGCTTAAGTAGGTTTCTGTAATCTGTACGTACATAAATCATTCTAGAGTAACATACACTCCATACAGAAATAATCTGCTTTAACCTAAAGGAATTTACTGTTATGGAGAATGCACATGGAAGCCAGAAAGGGAGATTTTTTTTTAGCTGGACCCTCAAATCACATACATGAAGTTGCTGCCTAGCACCCTTGTCTCTTCTGACTTTTCTCTCCTCTCACCCCCAGTTTTTGTTGTTGTTGTTGTTTTTTAAAGGCATTGCATTCATGGAAGACAAAGCATGTTTTTGTATAACAGTAAAGTTATTTTTCTATAATTTTTTAAAGTGATGCTTGACTTTTTGTTGATCTTTTATGACAATAAAAGAATCATCAACTGTGATACACAGTATGAAATTTGAAGAAATTTCTGTATAAATAAGTGATAAAACAGAAGTCAACAAATGAGTAAAAGGCATTTACCAACCTCCCAAATTGCCAGTCTTCAGTTAATACAGTTAATGAGTAGTGTGTTTGCTTTGATTGCAATCCCAAAACTAGTTTTTTGGGGTGGTTAAGGTTTTCATTTTTTTTTTTAAAGAATATGAAATTAATGAGTTCAAAATAAATCTGTTATTAGGGAGGCATCCAAGGGGCTTATAAAATAGGTGATTGTATGAAAAACTGTTTTTTTTAAAAAAAAGAGGCTAAATATATTCAGTTGTTGACAATGCTAATAATTTATTGCTTTACTTACTATGTAGTTAATGTAAATTTGTTTATATGCTATGTAGTTATAGTGAAAGCAATTAGACTTTAGTTTTCAACTTTCCTATTTGTAAATGGATTTAAACTCTTTTTGATAGTCTGGGAACCAATTAAATATTTCTTAATGACTCAACTAATTGCTTTGTAACTATTACTTGTTTTACAGTGTTTGCTTAGGGTACAGAGAGTTAAAAGCATTAAGAGATAATAGTAGGCTAAGGAGACTAATGATGTAAACTAATTGAGGTTCTTATTGTCAGATTTAATACAACATGTTAACATACCGCATTTATACAGAGGCATGCTTTGTACATGCCTTAGGTTGTTTAAAGGGGCAATTTAAATTTAAAGTAGGCAATTTACTTATCATCTTAGAAATTTCATCTTATTGCCCTAGGGCTAGTATACACCATATTGCATTTAAAAAAAATGTTTAGAAAGCTGTTGGGAACATTTTTTGTCCACACATCCACATTCACAGTAATATTCTGTGGCTTTGAAGGTAAATTTAGGAATTGATCATGTTCACAAGTAAGGGAGAGATGAAGTTTACTACTAATAAAATGAAACTGATAATCAGTTTTGAATCTAAGCAGTTGTTTCAGAGGCAGTTTCATGTGAGTCTTTGATTATGATTTTGCCTTATAGGAGATGAATTTAATCTGGTTTTCAGCCATAGTAGCATTCAGACTGAATCCCAAAAATGTCCTCTCTACTTTTTTGCTGCTGTTGAAGAGATCAGTGAAGGGTTTTGTAAACCTGAAAACTCTGGCTTAGATTTTCTTAGCTAAATTTCTACCTAGAATTGGTGAGCAAATGACAGATGTTAATTTTCAATGCTAGTTTAATAATAACTAGTTCATAAGACCTGGTTTCACACACATATAAAGTCTTTATAAAGCAATTTGTTTCCTTTAATTTCAAGACCCAGAATATTAATTTGGTATTAATATTGAGTGTTTTGGGCTTGATTAAGTGTCCTTAAACAAGTCTGTCATATCGTTTAAACTTTTATTTCTACTTCCTCAGCTTCATCTGTATTTGTGACTATTTCTCATGTTGCTACATTTGGTTATTTCTGAAAAAGTACCAAAATGACCCATAAAAGCGTGAAGAACAATCTTCCAAAGCCTGAAGGGGGCTCTGAGTGACTGGCTGTGGGTCTAGGCTACTTTGAAGTGCAATTCACATTTCAGACAGTTCTCAGGGTCTAATGCCCTTCCATTCAGAAGACCTGTAAATGCTTGAGTTGTTTCTCCATCTTCTCTAAAGAAAACTTGACTGTGTGATTTCTCTAGGATCTTAGGGTCATCTTGCAAAGGAACAAAGGTGACATTTCAAAACACTGTACTTCCTAGTGCCAATAATATCTGAGTATAACCCCAAAACATATTTTCTTCTCTAAGAACACTAGATCCTGAAGGTAGTCTCTCAAAGTAGGAGTGGAGTTATCCTTACTTGGCTAGTCTCTTTGGATAGTCTGTAATTACTGTCAAGAACTTCTGTTCTATTCCATGCTTACAGTGAATCAGGTAAGTTGATGACTTTCATGAGACAGGCAAAGGAACTTACACTTGGTTTACTCAGATGCATAGTGTCTTAGTGAAGACACTAGATCTGGCATGTGGGATTTAATAGTGAGGAAAGAGAGAGTGCACACAGACATCACTATGTGGTTTTTATTAACAATTTGAACCCTGAGACTAAAACATGCCTCTTATTAGTGTTATACCGTCAAAAGAATAGCTGCCTTCAAGTTAACAGGGACATTACGAATAACTTCAGCTGCTTACTTTACTTGCTTTCAGATGTAAATGAGATACTAGCAAATTCCCTAATTAATAGTAGAAAAATTTCAAACAGTTGTACAATACAAAATTACATAATAGTTTTCTAGTTCATATTTTAATAGTGAAGGGAGTTTTAAGTTGGAATGTATTTTTTTTTTTGAGACAGAGTTGCTCTGTCACCCAGGCTGGAGTGCAGTGGTGCAATCGCAGCTTACTGCAACCTCCACCTTCTGGGTTCAAGCCATTCTCTTGCCCAGCCTCCAAAGTAGCTAGGATTACAGGCGGCCACCACCATGCCCAGCTAATTTTGTATTTTTAGTAGAGATGGGGTTTCGCCACGTTGGCCAAACTGGTCTTGCACTCCTGACCTCAGGTGATCTACCTGTCTTGGCCTCCCAAAGTGTTGTGACTACAGGTGTAAGCCACCGCGCCCCACCCAGAATGCATTTTAAGTTGTTTAAAATGGAAGCATTTTATATATTCTGTAAGACACTCTAACAAGAACTTGGAATTTGGAGCAGGGATAAGGTACTGTTATTTGGTAACATGAAGATTTTTTTTCCTCAACTTTTAAGTTCTGGGGTACATATGCAGTATGTGCAGGTTTGTTACATAGGTAAATGTGTGCCATGGTGATTTGCTGCACAGATTAACCCATCACCTAGGTATTAAGCCCAGCATTCATTAGCTGTTCTTCCTGATGCTCTTCCTGCTCCCACAGACAGGCCCCAGTGTGTGTTGTTACCCACCATGTGTTCTCATCATTCAGCTCCCACTTATAAGTGACAATATTTGGTATTGGTTTTCTGGGTAACATGAAAATTATTGTTGATCATTTGATGACTGTACTGCAATAGTGTAATAAGGGTCTAACCTCAGAGACACTTTCATATTTGGATTTTTTCTTTGCTTCCTGAATGTTGTCTTTATTCCTGTTGCTTAAAGAGCTGGTTTAATGCATATAAAATTGGGGTTCTTTGCCCAGACACCCAGAGGTATATTTGATAGGTACATGTTTCAAAGAGGGTGAAAATTTTAGACTCTTTTTTTTTTTGACAGGTAAACAAAAGGAACTATATCATTTGGGGTTGTCAGGATGTGGGTAGTAGATATCTAGTTCCATGAATGCCTTCTCTGTGCAAGTTCTGGAAGGTAACCTCAGAGTTCCAGACTCATCACTGAGATTCTTTTTCTTTCTTAAGCAAAATAGTGATGCTCTGCAGGATTTCTACAACTGAAGTTTTTTAAAAGATAAATTTATATTGCATTAAGATGGTAATATTTAAAGCTATGATCTTTTAAAAAGAGTAAAGAAATTTCAGGTATATGAAGGAAAAGAAAGCATGGGGATAAGTTTTATACACCCTAGAGTGGACTTTTATGATAAAAAGTAAGTTAATTGTTAATCAACTTAATTCAGCAATGGGAAAATGATCTTCCTCTTCTTTCTTAAGTCTTACACAGTAAAGGAATGAAAATAATTATACTACTGGTAATCAAAGATGTTCCCATTTTGTTTTGATGCTTAGACTCCATAGTACCTACTGTTGTTGGATATTAAGAAAAACTCTAATCACTGTTCTTGTGGGAATTGCACAAGGAGCAATGTAAACACCTGTAGCGGAGGTGGAGATGTGCTGTCGTCTACTTCTGCTCTAACTTGAGCAGCCACATCTCACTCAGGGTCATCCCAAAGCCCAGACCCAGGGATGTACAGGCTGTGGTTGGAGAGAAGTAGAGGGATGAAGACATGGGGTGTTCAGTAATGGGAGGAGGATGGGTTTTGGGACCAGAAAGTTCTGAATTTGAGTTCTGGTCTGTCCTCTTGGCAGCTGTGTGAATTAGGGTGTATTATTCCACAGAGCAGAGCCTTATTTTCTTGATTTGTAAAATGCAGATTGTGCCACTCTCCCAGGGCTGCCATGAGTAGGGAGGCCAGGAGTTAAAACATCTTAACCATGCAATTACTCTGCATTTAAACCTCATGGCAGCCCTGCAAGGATGATGAAGCTTGCTTTACTTATTTTACCTGGATTGTTTCTTCAGTGAAAACAAGACTGGGGAGAAGGGCGCTTCTTAAAGCAATGTCAGCAGCCTCTCATACAGTTAATACATCTCTGTGTGGCCCTTCCCAGAGTGTCCTTCTGTGAGGGGATCCATTAAAAATACAAAAAATTTCTGTGGCCAGATAACTTCTATGACTAGGTAAGTTTGGCAAAAGCTATATATTATACCTGCCTTTTGCAGAAGCCTGAAAAGTCCTGAAGGAATTTATTTAACTTTCTATAACCCAGAGTTTCACAAACTTATATGAAAACAAAATATTTAGTATGATAACCTATTGGCATCAATTCATGTTTTATTTCAGTAAATATTTGAGGACTTGCTGTATGCCATCACAGGCTGCCTCAGGAGGGCTGGAGGAGGGAGAGAGAGATTAGTAAAAAGATTGAAATGATGATTCCAGATCATGAGGGATACGATGAGTATAATACATCAATGTGGGTATTCTGGGTGAGAAGTGAGAACTATTTTAGATCAGATGGTCATAAAAGGCCTCTTGAAGAGATGATATCTGAGGTGAAATCTGAATAATTCAAGTTAACTGGCCTTACGAAAATCTTGGAGGGTAGAACCTTCTAGGCAGAGAGAAAAGCAAGGGAATTAGTGTTCTCAAGAGCACACTCTGAGGAAGGCTGTTGCAATAAGAGCAAAGAGCGTATGTATTTCCCAATCAAATTTTTGTATATGAAATATGCAGTAAATCTTTATGGAGCATTATGTGCTAGATACTGTGTGCCACAGACACAGAGGTGACAGTTACATTTAAAGAATAGGATAATTCGGAGAAGAAAGACTCAGTATTTAGGTGCCTGAGTGGTAAGTTGTGTGGTGGAGGTAGCATATTATAGTCGCTGAGTTTAGAGCCAGACTGCCCAAGTTTAGTCCTTGATCTGCCACTTACTTTATAACCTTGGTCAAGCTACTGACCTCTGCATGTGAACACTAGGGACATTGCTAGTGCCTCAGTCAGCGGATTGTTTAGTATCTGCAAAGTTGTTAGGACAGTGCCTGGAATATAGGGACCACATGCTAAGATGGAAGATGATGATGTTAGAGATATTCCTATCATAACCATCATCATTTTTACAGTTGTCATCATTGTAATCTTTTAGTGCCATGGTCCAGCTCAGATGCTTGGATCTTCATGCCCTCCTAATGGGCCCCGGGTTTGCCCATCAGAGTCCTACAAGATCACCCACACCATGTAGGCAGTATTCTTACACAGCAAAGGATTAAAACTTGCTTCATCTGTTTTCTACCCAATTTAACTTTGTTAACCACCCTCTCAAAAAGAAGTTTCTTGAGGATTTATCTCTGGTTGCCTTCTAGTTTGGGTGGGGTGGTGGTGGGTGGTGATAGTTGGTAATAGGGTTGAGGTAGGATGGAACAAATCAGAATCTGCATTGAGCCATTTGCTGGATAATTAGGGTAGATGAGAACCATGGTACTGTAATAAAAGTGGATTATCATAACAGTGACCCTAAAGAGTTAAAAGATGCACCATGTTCCTTCTGAATCAACAAAAGTTAAAGTCTTCCTGGAATAGTTTTAGTACATTATTGGTTTCTAATTCTTAGAAAATTGGCAACCCATGTATAGAATAAGAAGGTCTCCATTGCTGCAAGTATTCATAACCTAAAGAACCCATTCCCTAACCCTTTTAGATAAATACAAGATTTTTATAAAGCTAAAGCAATTATTAAAATTCTGTTTGTGCGTGGAAGAAGCCATTTAGCTAACCAATTGTATATCTAACTTCTGTAGCAGCACTTTGGAATTAATCTAATTGCATCCTATTGAAAGTCAGTCACCTTTTGCAACATGACAATTTTATGCCAAGAGAATGAAAATGTCAGGTCTTTCCATTACAGAGGCACATTTTTTCCTGATTGTTTAAGGCAGAAAGAAAGCCACTCGGATTAATCTGTTTAGAACTATTTTCAGTTATCTGTATATGTCATACCTGCTGTCATGTTCTAAGACCACTTTGTTCTTGGATACTGCTTTCCAAAATCTATAGGATTCTACTCTGGGAAAAAAAAAAAGAATATCTCACTTGACATATCATTTTATTCTGGGGAAGCCTAATTAGCACACTAATATCAGAGAGCTGACAACCTCCTACATGTTATTTTAGGATTCCATGTGCAAGACCATATTATTCTAGTTATTTGAATGGCACATATTCTCCACAGCTTGCTAACAGCAGTTCTGTCTTTTAAAATTTATGTGTTTCCAATGTTTAGGGTATGCTAAGGAGTGGGAGGTGAATATGTAATCATAAAGAATGTTGCAGCAAATATATTTTGCAGGATATAGCCATTTCCATTTTTTGTAGTACAAAGATCCTAAAATCCTGAAATTTTATATTGTAGAGTGTGTTATGTGCTGCTTTTTATTTCAGTGGGATGAAAGTAATATTCTGAATGAGAAAAGGATTAGAGTAGCATTTCTCAAATACCACTTTTGAACCTAAGTTTAAAATAGAGAGATTTATCACTGAAAAGATTAAGAGAAAGGAAAGAAAGAATATTTATGGAATAGCTGCAGTGTGCTAGGGATTACACTAGGTATTTTCATAGAGGTATTTAATTCTTACAATAAACCTTCAAGATTTGTGAGATTTATCCATCACAAATAAATTTGTTCAGATGAAGTATGTGGCCTAGTGATTTTGTAAATTATGGTTTTTGAATTTGCATTTAACATTTATGTAATCCCAAGTCAATATTTTGTACATACTTTTAACAATTATATAAGACCTTTTAGAATGAATTTTGTATTTATCTTTTTTTCTCCTGATTTTCCTGCCTTCATTTTTCTTTTCTGCTGAGTATTTAAAAAACAGTGTTTTACTGTATGTTTTTAGATAAACTACCTCATGTCATTCTTGATATAAGGTGTGGTTATTAAATTAATTTAACAAATTAACTAATAATAAACTTAGCCAAAGTCACACAGGTAGGAAAGAATAGGTCCAAATATGTGAACCCAAATATGATAAATTTCCAAGTACTTGCTGTTCTCGTCGCACCTTGCTGCCTTATGGAATCATGATAAAGAAAAAAATTTAAGTGCTTTGAAAGGGTTCACAGCTATTTGTATAACTAGAATATAATCTATTTTGAGCAAAGAGAATTGGGTTATATGCTATTTCTAGATTGAGCCAAACCAGTAAGTCATTTTCAGTTTACAGAATTCAGTTCAACATTGTATTAACATTAATGAAAATGCCAACTCCCATTCAGAACAGATGACCAACAGATGATACCAGAGAGGACATCTTAGAAAAAGCATCTTTTTTTTTCTAGTAAGTGATGATTGTGTCCTACAACCTTCTGTGTTAACTAGCTTGGAGTGCCTCCATAATGCTTAGGTGAGGTTGCTGAGAACTCCACAAACATCTTTTCATCAACCCCCTTGTTGTGACCTTTCCTTAATAGGAAGGCAGAGAACTTCAGACCTTTATGTCTCTTAGTAGGTTTTAAAGTTTTGAAAAGTGACCGTCTTTTTGTCAATAGATGCCTGGGTCTTACATTTCTGAAGAGAGGAAAATCTATCCAAAACAAAACACAATAGATTCTAATTTTATGAACTATTCATTAGGAAGTCTGGCTTTATTTACAACAGTTGTGCTGGTCTAGAAGTTCATAGTATTTGATTTTTCTTCTTTCTGATGATCATTATTGCTATTTTGTAGCAATGTTGATATTGTATAATATAAATTGTTTTTATTTTGCTAAAGGGAAATGCTTCTGTATTAAAAATTGAGAACCAGCAGTATTTAAAATACTTTTTCTGGTTTATCCCCAGTGTCTGTCATATGGCATAGCTCTAAAGAAGTCCACTCAGATATCAAGGGTGAATGAAAATTCTCTGCAAGAGAAGTACAGATTATTGTGGGTCCAACTCTATACCATACATTATAGAAGGCAGAGAAACCACTACCACCTGAACTTGTAGGACACTGTGGGGAGGAGAGCCTATGAAGTTGATTCCCAGTGTAGGTCTGCAGTGACCATGGAGCTAAGAAATGACTGAAACAGGGAGGTGGAAGGAAGGATCTATCTGCCTAACTTTGGTAATGCTTTGTCTTTTCTTAGATTACCCTCTTCACTCTTTTCTGCCTCTTCAATCCTTATCTAGTTGTTCAAAGTCTAGTTCAAATCCTGCCTCCAAGAAACTTTATCTAGTTCAAATCCTCCCTCCAGGAAGTCTTATCTGCTTACTCCAACTCAAAATTATTTCTTTACCTGGCCATTTACAGCATTTGTTTGACCAACAACCTGGCCCTTAAGACTGCCTGGCATTTTCTAATAAAAGCTATCATTTTTCTGAATACAGACTATTTGCTTGCTTTTATTTCTCAGCAGCTCCATGAGATACATACTATCATTGTCCCAGATTTATATTGTGTCTCTCTCTCTTCAGATCTATTAATATTTGCTTTATGTATTTAGGTGTGCTAATGTTAAGTGTATATATATTTACAATTATTATATTCTCTTGATGTATTGTCTCCTGTACCACTATATAATGACCTTCTTTGTCTCATTTTCCAGTACTTAAAGTATATTTTATCTGATATAAGAGCTACCCTGAAAGTATAGCTCTCTTTTCACTTCCATTTGCATGGAATACATTTTTTTATTCCTTCACTTTCAGTCTAGGTGTCCTTCAGGTAAAGTGTTGTGGGCAGCAATAGTTAGGTCTTATTTTTTTAGCCATTTAACCACTGTATATTTTTTGAGTGGATGATTTAATCCATTTACATTCAAGGTAATTATTGATAGATAAGGACTTATTGCCATTATGTTCACTGTTTCCTGGTTGCTTTATAAATCCTTCATTCTGTTCTTCTCTTTTGCTGTCTTTTTAAATGATTAGGCAATTTTCTCTACTGCTATGCTTTGATTCCTCATTTAAATTTTGAATATCTGCCCTAAGTGTTCTTTGTGGTTACATCAGGTTTACATTACAACATCATCTAGTTATAACAGGCTATTTTAAGTTGGTAACAACTCAGATTGCATTAAAAAATGACACTTTTACTCTCTTCCACATTTTTTGCTTTTGATGTCACAATTTATATTTTTATATTGTGTATCAACAAATTACATTGTAGCTATTATTTAAATAGTTTATATTTTAACCTTCATACTAAAGTATAAATGATTTATACACCAGTATCACATTATTATTCTGAATTTGTGTACTTTTACCAGTAAGCTTTATGCTTTCATATGTTTTCATATTACTAATTAGCATCCTTTTCATTCAGCTTAAAGAACTCTTTTTGCTATTTCTTATAAGACAAGACTAGTGGTGATTAACTCCCTCAGCTTTTGTTTGTCTGGGCAAGTCTTTTATCTCTCCTTAATTTTGAAGGACAGCTCTTAGTCAGGTACAGTATTCTTGGTTGGTGGTTTTTTCTCCTTCAGCACTTTGAATGTGTCATCTCACTCTCTCCTTGCCTGTAAGGTTTCTGCTGAGAAGTCTACTGCCAGGCTTTCTGGAACTCCCTTATATGTTATTTGCTCCTTTTCTCCTGCTTTCATGATCCTCTTTTTGTCTCTGATTTTTGATAGCTTCATTATAGTATGTCTTGGTGTAGTCTTGTTTGGATTGAATCTGATTGTAGACTGTTGGCCTTTCTGTACCTAGATATTTATATCTTTCCCAGATTTGGAAACTTTTCTGCTTTTACTTCTTAAATAAGTGTTCTGGGCCTTTGATTCTCTTCTTCAATTCAGTTCAAATATTTGCTATTTTGATGGTGTCCCATAAATCCCATAAACTTTCTTCATTCCTTTTCTTTCTTTTCTCTCCTCCGTATATTTTCAAATAACCTGTCTTTAATGTTACAGATTTTTACTTTTGCTTGAGCAGTTCTGCTACTGATGCTCTCTATTGCATTTTTCATTTAACCCGTTGTATTTTTCACCTTCAGAATATTTGATTTTTAAGAAATACTTCCAATTTTTCTGTTAAATTCATCATTTTGATCATGTGTTGTTTTCCTGACTTCATTGAATTGTTTCTTAACATTGTGTGTTAAGCTTTTTTAAAAACATTATTTTGAATTTTTTGTCAGACAGTTCATATATCTCCATTTTGGCAGAGGGCAGCTCCCAGGAGATTACTGTGCTCTTTTAGTGGTATTATGTCTCCTTGCTTTTTCATGTTTTTTGTTGACTTATGTTAATAATCTGTGCATTTCAGGAAGTAGGACTTATTCCAGTTTTTGCACACTGGCATTTTCTGGGGAAGCCTTTCACCAGTCACCTCATCCAGAGATTCTGAGCAGGTCATCTGGTGTGGTCCTCTGGCAGACTTACTACTGAAGGCCTTGGACTTGGTGCCTGGATCAGCAGGTGGGTGGGCCTGGTACCTGGGTCTCTAGGTCTGTGGGGTTGGACCTGGAGACTTGCATTCCCTGTCATTGGATCTGTAAGAGTAGGACTGGAGTCTGTATCCTCAGAGGTTGACCTGAAGCCTGGGGCCACAGGGGCTGACCTGGTGCTGAGGTAGGTCTTGAGTGTGAATGTGCAGAGGCTGACCACATACTAGGATAGGCCTGAAGTAGGTCTTGAGTGTGAGTGTGCAGAGGCTGACACATACTAGGATAGGCCTGAGGGAGGTCTTGAGTGTGAGTGTGCAGAGGCTGACCACATACTAGGATAGGCCTGAGGGAGGTCTTGAATGTGAGTGTGCAGAGGCTGACCACATACTAGGATAGGCCTGAGGAAGGTCTTGAGTGTGAGTGTGCAGAGGCTGACCACATACTAGGATAGGCCTGAGGGAGGTCTTGAGTGTGAGTGTGCAGAGGCTGACCACATACTAGGATAGGCCTGGTATGCGAGTCCACAGGATCGATCCTGTAGCCTTGGTACATGGGAGCCAGTTTGGCAGCAGGGTCTGCTGGGCTGGGCCTGGATCCTGGGCCTGCTGGAACATGGGGCAGCAGGGACTTATTCTGTTCTCTCTTGCTGTCTTTTTTTTTTTTTTAATGATTAGGTGGTTTTCTCTAGTGGTATGCTTTTATTTCTTACTGGAGGGACAAGATTGGCACTGGGAAGTCTTGAAGCCTGTGTCCAGATGCCAGCCTGGTGCCTCAGACCCAGGCCAGTGACAGGCTAGCCAGCCCAATGACAGACCCAGCCCCTGTCGTTGGGCTGTGTCTGAAGTCTGGGGCTGTGTAGGGCAAGTTGGCTCTAGGATGGTCTGAAACCCAGGGTGGGCATGGAACCTGGGGTCATAGAGGCTGGCCTGGTGCTGGGTGGGTATGGAGCCTATAAATGCAGAGGCCAGCCTGATGACTAGGGCTGCAGGGCCAGCTTGGTAGCTTGGGTGGGCCTGAAGCCTGGGGCTAACGGGCCTGCTGGGTTGGCCTGGTGGTTGGGCAGGTCCAGAGACTAAGCCTGCCAGGCTGGCCTAGAGCCTACAGCTGCAGGATCCTGCCTGGTGCTGAGACAGACTTGGAGGCTCAGTCCACAGGTAGTACCATCCTGGAACTGGGACCTCCGGGGCTGGCCTGGCACTGGGTGGGACTGGAGCCTGTATCTGCAGCCCAGAAGCTGGGTCTGCAGGTGCAAGCCTGATGACAGGCTGCAGTGGACAGCCTGGTGCTGGCTTTTCTTGAGGCAGGCCTTGTTTTGCCGGCAGGTCCAAAGCAAAGTCTAGTGCTTATTTCTCTCTCCCTCCCTCATGCTAAGGATACCTCGCTTCAAGCTGTGCTGCCTGGGGTTGGGAGAGGGGTGATGCAAGTGATGTCGAGCTGTCCTTCCTACCTTTTTCAGTGCTACATCCAGGTGCTGTCATCTCTCACTTGGTTTCCTTAATTCTTGTGAAAGGTGTTTTTCTATGTGCATGGTAGTTCAAATTGATATTTCTCTTGGGTGGGGGTGATGTCTGCTGACAAGTCCTATTCTGCCATTTCTTGATATCTGTCTCAAATTGTCCCAGCTTTACAGATGAAGAAACCGAAGTTCAGAAAACTTGTATCTCTTGCCAAGGACACAAAACTATTTAGTAGAGTCAAGGTTCAAACTTCAGTCTTCGTGAATTCAGAGGTTGCTTGCTTCCACTGTGTGGATGTGGAATCTGAAACTAGTCTTTAGGTTCTGTGAGATTTTTCTTCCTCTCTTATGTTCTAAGAAATGGGAAGTAGAAAAGAACAGTGACGGATGAGGGGGAACTGTCCTTGAGTGTGTATCCTCTACAGTTCTGTTGCTAGGGGAGGTTGGGGAGGGGTTGTGGAGAGAGTGTCCTTAGTGCCCAGGTGAAAGTCTTTCTCCCACTGGAGTGGTTCTAGATTTACCAAACTGCCTTGTAACTTCAGCCAAGGTGTGACACTACCCCTGGCTGCTACTGTCTACTATTGCCAGGCCTTTGGAAACTGCTGCTTTTGCCACTGGGGCCTTTACGCAAAAGGGCACTTTGCTTTCTGTCCCTGTGGCCATCCCCAGCTTCTCATTGACAGCTTCTGTCTGTAACTGTTGGGGTTTACCATCCAGTAAGTGAACTCTATATCAGCTGGCTTCATCTGTGTTGTCTCATATATTGCTGTGTGTCTGAGGTGTGATCATTTGCCCTTTCTTCACTTTTTCATAGCTGTCTAATTTATATTGTTTTGAGTATTGGAGTACCAATACTGCAGTGGGCTCCAGAACTTTCTCCAAAGGGGATCTATTGCCTTTTAACTGGCGCTGTTGTCATGTGTGCCTACAAAGAATGCCTCTGGTGGTGGGCATTCTTTTATGCTTTTTAAAATATGCTTTTAAAAAATATTGAATCAAAAAATTTTTCATAAAAAATACAAAAAAGAATAAAATAATTACCACCCAAAGATAACTTACTAAATTTGGTATATGTTATTACAACATTTTCCACATATACATGTATATAATTTACATAAAGAAAACATACTTCTTAAATAAAATGATTTTGTGCCTATAGCTTAGCTTCCTGACTTCCTTTCGAAACTATCTTACATACCAATAAATATTTTCTATATTGTTTAGTAGTAAAATTGTTCAGCTAATCCTCTATTAAGGTTGTTTCTCACCTCTCTGCCGTTGTAAACAGTTCTGTGATAAGAGTTGATGTAGCTAATTTTTTGTGCACATTCTTAAATATTGTACTTTTCTTCCCTTTCTGGTTTACTTTTTAAGTAATGTGTGTGCATGAGGGAATTAACTAAGTTGCTCTCCCTACTGACCCCCAGTGTCATGATTTCTTTAGAGTACATTTCTAGCATTTTAGTTGTTGGATCAAAGGGTATGCAAAGTTTTAAGTCATTTGCCTTTTAGAAAGATTGTGTAGGTTTACTCTTTCACGAATAACTGAAAACCTCATGGACAATGGATATTTTCATTTTGGATTTTGTCAACTTCATAAGTGAAAAATGAACCTCATTGTTTTTAACTTATATTTTTAAATTGCTAGTGAAGTTGAACATATTTTTTTATTTACAAATCGGTCACTTGAATGTTTCTTCTTTTGTAAACTGCTTGTTTTTTCCTTTTTTTTTTTTTTTTTTTTTTTTTTTTTTTTTTTTTTTTTTTTTTTTTTTTTTTTTTTTTTTTTTTTTTTTTTTTTTTTTTTTTT
>PVKP010044700.1:0-16567 GCA_004027715.1 Plecturocebus donacophilus | reverse complement strand
TCATTAGAGAAATGCAAATCAAAACTACATTGCGATACCATCTTACACCAGTTAGAATGGCGATCATTAAAAAATCTGGAGACAACAGATGCTGGAGAGGATGTGGAGAAATAGGAACACTTTTACACTGTTGGTGGGAGTGTAAACTAGTTCAACCATTGTGGAAGACAGTGTGGCGATTCCTCAAGGACCTGGAAATTTTTGCATTTTTAGTAGAGACAGGATTTCACCATATTGGTCAAGCTGGTCTCGAATTCCTGACCTCAAGTGATCCACCCACCTCGGCCTCCCAAAGTGCTGAGATTACAGGCGTAAGCCACCACACCTGGCTGGATTTTTTAAAGTAAACATTTAAGAAACACTTACTTTTCAAGAGCTAATAGTGTGGAAAGTATTAGGGAAATGGAGGTTGGAAAAGAGAAAAATATTTTAAAAATCAAATGGAAATGTAGATGAGAACTTGAAGGTTAGGGAGAAACAGCCAATATCAATTGAAACAACTATGAAAGCAGTCCATAAAGATAAAAAGCAAAACAACAGAAGAAATGATAAAAACTATCATTCAAGAGAATTTCCTGATATAAAAGAACACAACTCTACTTTTTGAAAGGGCAGTCAGTACACCTGAAAAAAACTGACCCCTAATCATTAACACCAAGGAATAGTCTAATAAACTACTTCATTTTAATAACAAAATGGGGCAGGGACATTTAGATATGTAGACAAAAAAGACAAGTATTTTAAAATGGAAAAAGTCAGATTGAGTGCAGACTTTGTAACAAGAAAGTCTTATGCTGGGAGAGCATGTCACATGTTTAAGATCCACAGAAATACAAACTACCATCAGAGATTTCTACAAACAACTCTATGCACATAAACAGTAAACTTGGAAGAAATGGATAAATTCCTGGACACTTGCACCCTCCCAAGCCTAAACCAGGAAGAAGTTGAAACTTCGAACAGACCAATAATAAGAGCTGAAGTTGAGGCAGCAATTAATAGCCTACCAACCAAACAATGCTTAGGTACAGATGGGTTCACAGCCAAATTCTACCAGACGTACAAAGAGGAACTGGTACCATTTCTTCTGAAACTATTCCAAACAATACAAAAAAAGGGAATCCTACCGAAATCATTTTGTGAGACCAACATCATCCTGATACCAAAACCCGGCAGAGACTCAACAAAAAAGAAAACTTCAGGCCAATATCTATGATGAACATCGATGCAAAAATCTTCAATAAAATACCGGCAAACCGATTGCAACAGCACATCAAAAAGTTTATCCACCATAATCAAGTAGGCTTCATCCCGGGGATGCAAGGCTGGTTCAACACATGTAAGTCTATAAACGTAATTCACCTCATAAACTGAAGCAAAGACAAAAACCACATGATTATCTCAATAGATGCAGAGAAGGCATTTGACAAAATTCAACAGCCCTTTTTACTAAAAACTCTCAATAAACTAGGTATCGAAGGAACATATCTTAAAATAATAAAAGCTATTTATGACAAACCTACAGCCAATATCATACTGAATGGGCACAAGCTGGAAGCATTCCCTTTGAAATTGGGCACTAGACAAGGATGCCCTCTCTCACCACTCCTATTCAATATAGTATTGGAAGCTCTAGCCAGAGCAATTAGGCAAGAAAAAAAAAATAAAAGGTATTGAATTAGGAAAGGAGGGAGTCAACTTGTCTCTATTTGCAGATGACATGATTGTATATTTAGAAGACCCCTTCGTCTCAGCCCCAAATCTCCTTAAACTGATAAGCAACTTCAGCAAAGTCTCAGGATACAAAATCAATGTTCAGAAATCACAAGCATTTCTATACACTAATAACAGACTAACAGAGCGCCAAATCATGAGCGAATTCCCGTTCACAATTGCTACAAAGAGAATAAAATACCTAGGAATACAACTAACAAAGGATGTAAAGGACCTCTTCAAGGAAAACTACAAACCACTGCTCAAGGAAATAAGTGAGGACACAAATAGATGGAGAAACATTCCATGTTCATGGTTAGGAAGAATCAATATCGTGAAAATGGCCATACTGCCCAAAGTAATTTACAGATTCAACACTATCCCCATCAAGCTACCAATGACCTTCTTCACAGAACTGGAAAAAACCACCTTAACTTCACGTGGAACCAAAAGAGAGTCCGCATAGCCAAGACAATCCTAAGCAAAAAGAACAAAGCTGGAGGCATCACACTAACTATACTACAAGGCTACAGTAATCAAAATAGCATGGTACTGTTACCAAAACAGAGATATAGACCAATGGAACAGAACAGAAGCCTCAGAGGCAATGCCACACATCTACAACCATCTGATCTTTGACAAACCTGACAAAACAAGCAATGAGGAAAGGATTCCCTGTTTAATAAATGGTGTTGGGAAAACTGGCTGGCAGTGTGCAGAAAGCAGAAATTGGACCCCTACCTGACACCTTATACTAAAATTAACTCCAGATGGATTAAAGACTTAAACATAAGACCTAACACCATAAAAACCCTAGAAGAAAACCTAGGTAAAATCATTCTGGACATAGGTGTAGGCAAGGACTTCATGACTAAAACACCAAAAATATTGGCAACAAAAGCCAAAATAGACAAATGGGACCTAATTAAACTCAAGAGCTTCTGCACAGCAAAAGAAACAATCATTAGAGTGAACCAGCAACTAACAGAATGGGAAAAAATTTTTGCAATCTACCCATCTGACAAAGGGCTAATATCCAGAATGTACAGAGAACTAAAACAGATTTACAAGAAAAAAACAAACCCATCCAAAAGTGGGCAAAGGATATAAACAGACACTTTTCAAAAGAAGACATATATGAGGCCAACAAACATATGAAAAAATGCTCATCATCACTGGTCATTAGAGAAATGCAAATCAAAACCACATTGAGATACCGCCTCATGCCAGTTAGAATGGTGATCATTAAAAAATCGGGAGACAACAGATGCTGGAGAGGATGTGGAGAAACAGGAACACTTTTACACTGTTGGTGGAATGTAAACTAGTTCAATCATTGTGGAAGACAGTGTGGCCATTCCTCAAGGACCTAGAAATAGAAATTCCATTTGACCCAGCAATCCCATTACTGGGTATATACCCAAAGGATTATAAATCATTCTATTATAAAGACACATGCACATGTATGTTCATAGCAGCACTGTTTAAATTAGCAAAGACCTGGAACCAACCTAAATGCCCATCAATGATAGGCTGGACAAGAAAAATGTGGCACATATACACCGTGGAATACTATGCAGCCATGAAAAATGGTGAGTTTGTGTCCTTTGTAGGGACATGGGTGAATCAGGAAACCATCATTCTCAGCAAACTGACACAAGAACAGAAAATCAAACACTGTGTGTTCTCACTCATAGGTGGATGTTGAACAATAAGAACACAGGGACACAGGGAAGGGAGCATCACACACTGGGGTCTGTTGTGGGGGGGCAAGTGAGGGACAGGAGGTGGGTGGGGAGGTCAGGGAGGGATAACATGGGGAGAAATGCCAGATATAGGTGACCGGAGGATGGAGGCAGCAAACCACATTGCCATGTGTGTACTTATGCAACAATCCAGCATGATCTGCACAGGTACCCCAGAACCTAAAGTACAATTAAAAAAAAAATGCAAGCAAAGTTTTTACCTCCAGCCAAAGTGACCTTCAAGATTAAAAATCACAAAGGCTAGGCACAGTGGCTCACGCCTGTAATCCCAGCATTTTGGGAGGCCAAGGCAGGTGGATCACCTGGCCAACGTGGTGAAAACTTGTCTTTACTAAAAATACGAAAAACTAGCCAGGCATGGTAGCGCATGCCTGTAGTTCCAACTACTTGGGAGACTGAGGCAGGGGAATCGCTTAAACCTAGGAGCTGGAGGTTACAATGAGCCAGGATCGTACCACATCACTCCAGCCTGTGCAGCAGCAGCAAAACTGCATCTCAAGAAGAAAAAAAGTCACAAAGACTCACGAACACAAGGAATATTGTTTCCATTAGCTATTCCTGGAGAATATACAAATGAAAAATTTCCCATTAACTAAAAATTGATTGGCAGAGTTTGTGCATAAGAACTAATAGTGAGCATTGACTATGTGTGCCTCTAAAATTTGGGCTAAATGAAAGGTACCTGTGTAATAAAATGTAACATAATTGATACATATTTTTAAATGTATACATTTTTCTGTATTGTGAATATAACAATAAATAGAACCAACCAGAGTGGGGGTATGAGCAGTGTGTGTGTCTTTACTCATGCATGTATGTAGATCTGTGTATTTCCATTTACATGTAATTATACAAAAATGTGAGAGAACTCCTATAGAACATATTGGTATTCTCAGTAAACATAGAAAGGCTTAATTCTCTGACTAGATGAAAAAAATTATTTTTCAGATTGGCTAAGAAGTAAAATCCAACTCTGCTGTTATAAGAAATGCTACTAAAGCAAACTGTATTACAGAGGTTAAAAATAAAAGAATGATCTTTATGCTGTCATGCTGGACTAATATTTGGCCTTTAGCAGTGTATTTAAAAATGTTTAATTAAATCCTATTACCAATTTACATGGCATTCAGCAATGTCTGCCTTGTGTAAGTACATGCTCTTGTTCTGTTGCTTTCTGCAGGCACCTGTCTCTCCCCTGATGTTGTGTCAGGTGTTTGTCCAGTATTTGCCCAATCAGAGAACTGATAGGTTAAATAAAAGCTATTAATTTGCAGTTTGTTCAGCCTTTTCTTATGTGAAGGCTGAAAGTGACACTCACCAGTTCTGTGTGTCTCTGAGGGGAAGCTAAAATTGGCCTAACCAATTTTACAAAAAGCAGTGACCCCAAAATTCCACCTTTAGGTATATACCCGAGATACTTGAATCCACTTGTGCCAAGGGATAAGTAAAATAATACTCAAATAAGTGATATTTGCAAAAGTCAAACACTAAAAACAACTCATATGTCTATTAGTAAACAAATGGAAAATATACAATATTCACATACCAGATTACTGTGCAGAAAGGAAAATGATGAATTATAATTACATACAACATGAGTGAAGTTAACAAACATAATATTGAGTAAAGCAGAAAGAAAAGAATGAATACTGGATGGTTCCATCCATATAAAGTTCAAAAGTAGAATAATCCAAATCACAATTTTGGTGGTGCCTGTGTAGATAAAAAGATAAAAAGAGAACTGCTCAAATAACAATAAAGGCAATGGCTACTTTTTATAGAACACAGACGCTGGGAAGTAGCACATGGGAATGTATGAGTCATTATTACTTGACCTGTATAGGGTGGTTTCGTGTTTATTTGCCTTAAATAATTCATTAAGCTCGATGTTTGAAATATTTTATAATATTTATTTATGTGATCATGAAGGCAATACATGCTTTAAGACTAACATTAAGAAAAATTCCACACTGCTACAAACGTGTTTTTTCAAACATTTTTAATTCCAGTTAATTTCACTTGCTATAATCTACAAATATGCAATAAAAGTGTAAATACAAATGTTTATTCTAAATTAGGAATAGACACCAACCTCTTTCCTCTTATTCCACCGGCAGATCCTTACTCACTAGAATACGGCTGGGCACGGTGGCTCACACCTGAATCCCAGCACTTTGGGAGGCTGAGGCAGGTGGATCACGAGGTCAAGAGATCTAAATCATCCTGGCCAACGTGGTGAAACCCTGTCTCTACTAAAAATACAAAAGTTAGCCAGGCATGGTGGCCCATGCCTGTAGTCCCAGCTACTTGGGAGGCTGAGGCAGGAGAATCGCTTGAACCCAGGAGGTGGAGGTTGCAGTGAGCCGAGATCGTGCCATTGCACTCCAGCCTGGGCGACAGAGGGAGACTCCGTCTCAAAAAAAAAAAGAAAAGAAAAAAACTAGAACACATGGCCTGACTTTGATGATTTATACAAATTTCCTGTTTCACGTCGCATGGGGTTACATAGTTACAAGAATAGCATTAGTGTGAGGCTATTCTTACTTTGATTATTCTCATTATGACTAATCCTTATTGTTATTAATCTTGTTCTTAATTGTGATTATTCCTGTTGTCCTCCCCACCAAACACACTGTGCATGCCCACACACCGCCTGGAGGAAAACTTCCTGGTTCATAGTCTCAGCCCTGCGCTTAGGAAGAAAGTCTCGTAGTAACATTAGGCTTTTATTTTTTATTTATTAAATTAAATTAATTAATTTTTTGAGACAAAGTCTCAGCACTGTTGCCTGGGCTGGAGTGCAGTGGTGCGATCTCAGCTCACTGCAACCTCTGTCTCCCCGGTTCAAGCAATTCTCCTGCCTCAGCCTCCCAAGTAGCTGAGATTACAGGCACCCACCATCGTGCCCAGCTAATTTTTTTGTATTTTTTTAGTAGAGACAGGTTTTCACTATGTTAGCCAGGATTATCTCAAACTCTTGACTTCGCGATCTGCCCGCCTCGGCCTCCCAAAGTGCTGGGATTACAGGCGTGAGCCTCCGTGCCCGGCTGTATTTTTTATTTTTTTAATTTTATTTTTTGAGACAGTCTCACTCTGTCATCTAGGCTGGACACTGCAACCTCCACTTTCCAAGTTCAAGCGATTCTCCTGTCTCAGCCTCCTGAGTAGCTGGCATTGCAGGCACACAGCACCATCCCTGACTAATTTTTGTGTTTTTAGTACAGATAGGTTTTCACCATGTTGGCCAGGCTAGTCTTGAACTCCTGACCTCAGGTGATCCGCTCACCTCGGCCTCCCAAATGCTGGGATTTTATAGGCATGAACCACCACATCCGGCCACATTAGACTTTTTGAAGGCTCAAGTGTTTTACTTGGGCAGGTGAACTTCCTAATATTTATGCCCTCAATCATTGCTATGAACCCCACATAATAAGACTAGTTCATGAAGAATAAATCTGCTGAAAGCAATAGCTATATCATGCATACCAAAGGGACTGGCTTAGCAGGTCATATCTCCTTTCGCATTAACCTCCTCTATCCACCCCTCCAAGTATATAATTAAGTAAACGTAGCAATATTTTGGTGATTTCAAATGAAATGTGTAAGATTATTCACCTGTCTTATTATTCTTTCTTAGGTAGTGTCTTAAAACACAAGAACCTTAACTGCTACATCCCCAGCAAGGACTGGGGAAAGGCGATGGTAGAATCTTGCCCCTCTAACATTGCATGTTAAGAGAGCACTAACGATTGGGAGTATTTGGGATTCGAGTATGTGAAATGGGAGTCTGGCATTGTGGGAGGAGCAGCAGAGTTAGGTTACTTTCCAAACACCCCTAGAGTTTCACTGCCTTGATTTCTTCCCTAAATCCGACTATTACTCCATGACCATCAAGAGAATGGGAACAGAAAATGGCCTCCTCTCACTTTCTCAGTTCTCTGTTCTTGCACTTTCTCACCTCTCCCTTCCGTGCCTTTTGTTCTCCAGCATATACTTGGCGGGAACTGGGGGCGTAGAGGAGAGGCTCATCTGAGTTGGGGGCTGAAGAGGAAACTGCAGGGGAACCGCGTTTTTGTTGCTGCTGTTAAAGGTGTTTGCCATTTTGGAGGAAGCTAAAGAGCAATTTGATTTAGAAGACTATTCCATCAGTCAGATCACACTGGAACAAGTCTTCCCGACCTTCCAGCTTGGGTGACACAGCAAGGCTCCGTGGAAAGAAAGAAAGAAAAGAAAAGAGGAGAGAGAAAGGGAAAGAAGAAAAAAAGAAGTGCCCTATGCGTGAGTCCCAAGAAACTCATCTACTCGTCAAGCTGGAGTGGTCCGAGTCGTTATTTGGTCTCTTAGCTCCTTCCCAGTTTGGGGCGAGAGATGTTCTAGACAGTCCCGGGTTTTTCCCCAAGGAAGACGAAGTCCTTGTCCTGCAGTGTTCCTGCAGCGCCCTCTCCTGACAAAGCTGAACTTCGGAGCTGGAGCGATATTCTCGTCCCCGGCACAGCAGGGGAGCGTGAACCTGCCATGTGATTGAATCAGAACCTGCGATTCGAAATAGGAAGCTACACTGAACGCGAGAATGGGGTTGGGGTCGGTCAAGAGGAGCAAGCCTCATAGAACTGGGGAGCATGAGAAATACACGGGTGGAAACGCCGGCGTGGCTGGCGGGTGAAGGCAGCGGGCGCAGATGAAGCGGGTCCCACGCGCTGAACCGTCTGGGGCTGAAGTCGCCGGGGAGGAGCGCGCGAGGACGGCGAGCGTGGCGCGAGGTCTGCCCCGGGATGGAATCCTTTGAATGGCCCGCATGAGGGGTTTGCAGGACCCCGTGCCTTTGAGGAGTTCTCCGTTAACCCCAGTAGACCCTGAAGAGCAGCGGCTCGTGAAGTTTCTTATCTGTCCCGCTCAAGGTGACCACGGCACAAGAGGGAGAGAGGAGTCCGCGAGAAGCAGAGGATCGGGGGCTTCGTCCAGGAGGGTCGACAGGCAAAGAACCTGAAGAGCACCCGAAAGAGTACCTAGGTGGGGCCTTTTCAGGGACTTGGGGCGTATTGAACGAGGTGGGTGGGACGAGGTGCGTAGGATAGCGGGTGAGGTCCCCGCCCCCTGACGGGCCGGGACGGGGGAAGCAAGGAAGAGGTGACGTTGGGCGGGAGGGGCAGCAGGTGGGCGCACTGGAGTTGCGGGGTAACAGGTGGAACTAACTGGGGACGACGACTCGTGGGCGCACGTGCGGAGGAGGGACTGAGGAGGCGCCTGCGTACTCCCCTCGCGCGCCGCCGACCGCTTCAGCCGCGCCTGCTGCAGCCCGCACGGCTGACCCCTACCGCGCGGCGCGCTGCGCACCCTCGGCCCTCGTGCAGCCAGCCCCGGCCGGGTCCCCGCGAGGGCCAGGCTACAGACCTGCCCGCGGGCGGCTGGCGGTTGGGGAGGGCGTTGGGGGGAGTCCCGCCCGGCTGGACGCGAGCTCCTCAGTGGCAGAGGCGGCGAGACCTGAGCGGTGAGTGCCCCGGAGTCCCGGCCAGCCCTCCTGCCCGCGTCGCCCTGCGCTGGCCGCTGCTCCCCGATGCCCGGGAGGCCCACCCGCTGCCCGCGGTTTGCGCGGAGGCCCCAAAAGGGCGCCCCCCAAACAAAACCGACGCATATAAATTCCCAGAGACTTCTTCATACCCCGCCCCCTCCCCCCCCGCTACACACACACACACACACACAAAATATCCAATCAAGAAGACGCACTGTTAGGAGTTTTATATTGGCTGTGCAAAGCGCTTGAACGCACTGGCTTTGGAGGCAAATGCCTTGTCTCTAGTCCTGACTGGTCCAGAATTTATCTGGTGTGACCTAGGATAAATTGCTTGGTTTCTCTAAGCCTCCGTTTCCTAAAGCTTCTATCTGAAAATAACTATAAGAGGAAAGAAGACTATTGTATCCAACTCAGAGGGCGGTCCTGATACTTTGCGAGAACACTTCAAGTGTTGCGTAAATGGCAGAACGGTTTGTGGAAGTTCAGTGCTATAGGAAGCTTAATTTGCCTTGATTTTCCTTTGTCAAAGTGTAAATTGCACCAGAGAAAGTTACATATGCAAGGAATACTTTATGCACAGCTATTGCCCCAGGGAAGAGAGACCAGAACTCAGTTTAAACTAACTCTGCTGAGACAAAGTGGGGCAGGGTTTGTTTGTTTGTTTGTTGTTTTTGAGACGGAGTCTCGCTCTGTCGCCCAGGCTGGAGTGCGGTGGCGCGATCTCGGCTCACTGCTACCTCCGCCTTCCGGGTTCTGGCGATTCTCCTGCCTCAGCCTCCCGAGTAGCTGGGACTCGCGCGCCACCACGCCTGGCTAATTTTTTGTATTTTTAGTAGAGACAGGGTTTCACCGTGTTAGCCAGGATGGTCTCGATTTCCTGACCTCGTGATCTGCCCGCCTGGGTCTTCCAAAGTGCTGAGATTACAGGCATAAACCACCGCGCCCGGCTGTGGAGCAGGGTTTTTAAGCGGTAGGATGAGAGTAGAAAGATACTAGAGGACTGAAGGGAGCATACTGAGTCGTTGGCTGAATTTACAAATGTTTCCTCCGTGGTTAGGCCATCTGTGTTTGCTAATAGGCTCCCAGGGAAGTTAGACTCCTACCCTCCCACGGAAACTGGGAGATAAGGGCACTGTCTTCTTTGATGATTGCATTTCAAAGGAATGGCTCCCAGATCCTTAACAAAGATGGTTCCGGTTTGTAATACGATTAAGAGGCTTTTAAGAAGAGTTACATCTATCTCAAGACAGAAAAAGAGTTTACAGTGAAGTTTTCTAAAGAAAATGCTCTGTATAGTCCGTTTTCACACTGCTGAGAAAAGACTTACCCAAGACTGGGCAATTTACAAAAGAAAGGGGTTTATTGGACTCACAGTTCCACATAGCTGGGGAGGCCTCACAATCATGGCAGTAGGTAAAAGGCAAATCTCACATGGTAGCAGACCAGAGACCTTGTGCAGGGAACCTTCCCTTTTTAAAACCATCAGATCTCATGACACTTATTCACTGTCATGAGAACAGCATGGGAAAGACCCGCCCCCATGATTCAATCATCTCCCACAGGGTCCCTCCCACAACTCGTGGGAATTATGGAGCTATACAATGAGATTTGGGTGGGGACACAGAGTCAAACCATATCATTCTGCCCCTGGTCCCTCCCAAATCTTGTATCTTCATATTTCAAAACCAATCATGCCTTCCCAACAGTCCCCCAAAATCTCAACTCACTTCAGCATTAATTCAGAAGTTCACAGTCCAAAGTCTCATCTGAGACAAGGCGAGTCCCTTCTGCCTACGAACCTGTTAAATCAAAAGCAAGTTAGTTACTTCCTAGATACAGTGGGGTACAGGCATTCGGTAAATACAGCCATTCCAAATGGGAGAAATTGTTCAAAACAAAAGGGCTACAGGCCCCATACAAGTCCAAAATCCAGTGAGGCAGTCAAATCCTAAAGTTCCAAAATGATCTCCTTTGACTTCATGTCTCACATCCAGGTCATGCTGATGCAAGAGGTGGGTTCCCATGGTCTTGGGCAGCTCTGCCCCTGTGGCTTTGCAGGGTACAGCCTCCCTCTTCTGATTACCTTCATGGGCTGGTGTTGAGTGTCTGTGGCTTTTCCAGGCCCACAGTGCAGGTTGCCAGTGGGCCTACTATTCTGGGGTCTGGAAGACACCGGCCCTCTTCTCACAGCTTCACTAGGCCGGTGCCCCAGTAGGGACTGTGTGAGGGCTCTGACCCCACATTTCTCTTCTGCACTGCCCTAGCAGAGGCTCTCCATGAGGACCCCACCCCTAGAGCAAAATGCTGTCTGGGCATCCAGGCATTTCCAGACATCTTCTGAAATCTAGGCAGAGGTTCCCAAACCTCAGTTCTTGACTTCTGTGCTCTCACAGGCTCAACACTACGTGAAAGCTGCCAAGTCTTGAGGCTTACACCCTCTGAAGCCACGGCTCAAGCTCTGTGTTGGCCCCTTTCATCCATGGCTGGAGCAGCTGGGATGCAGGCCACCAAGTTTCTAGGCTGCACACAGCATGGGGACCCTGGGCCCAGCCCACAGAACCATTTTTTCCTCCTAGGCCTATGGGCCTGTGATGCAAGGGGCTGCCACAAAGTTCTCTGATATGCCCTGAAGACATTTTCTCCATCGTCTTGGTGGTTAACACTCAGCTCCTTGTTACTTGTGCAAATTTCTGCAGCTGGCTTGAATTTCTTCTCAGAAAATGGGGATTTTCTTTTCTATTGCATTTTCGGGCTTTTCAAATTTTTCAGACTTGTATTCTGTGTTTCCCTTTTGAAACTGAATGCCTTTAAACAGCACCCAAGTCACCTCTTGAATGCTTTGCTGCTTAGAAATTTCTTCCACCAGATAACACTAAATCATCTCTCTCAATTTCAAAGTTCCACAAATCTCTAGGGCAGGGGCAAAATGCCACCAGCCTCTTTGCTGAAACATAACAGGAATCACCTTTGCTCCAGTTCCCAACAAGTTCCTCATCTCCATCTGAAATCACTGCAACCTGGATCTTATTGTTCATATCACTATCTGCATTTTTGTGAAAGCAATTTAACAAGTCTCTAGGGAGTTCCAAACCTTCCCACATTTTCCTGTTGTCTTCTGAGCCCTCCAAAATTTCCAACCTCTGCCTGTTACCCAGTTCCAAAATCACTTCCACATTTTTGGTTATCTTTTCAGCAGCGGCCCCCTTTGCTGGTACCAGTTTACTGTATTAGTCCATTTTCACACTTCTGATAAGACTGGGCAATGTATAAAAGAAAGAGGTTTATTGGACTTACAGTTCCACATGGTTGAGGAGGCCTTACAATCATGGTGGTAGACAAGACAAGAAAGCTTGTGCAGGGAAACTCCCCATTTTAAAACCATCAGATCTTATGAGACTTATTCACTGTCATGAGAACAGCATGGGAAAGACCCACTCCCATGATTCAGTCATCATCCACAGGATCCCTCTCACAACACGTGGGAATTATGGGAGCTACAAGATGAGATTTGGGTGTGGACACAGAGCCAAACCATATCATGTTCTAAGAAAGAAAGTTTGGGGCCTACGGTCAGGAAAAAGCCTTTTTAAATCAGGCTGAGGAGAACTTTAAGGCTGTCTTGGCCACCTCATTTTACACAAAGTAGGCAGAAAATTTACAAGAAAAGAAACATATTTAAGTACAATTAAGAAAATTACAGTATTTCAGTTAAAGCAGTTCAGTGCTTTTTAGAAAAGGAGTTGAAATTAGATCATATAAATTTAATTCTATGAACAACATAATTGCTTAATTTTCAATAACTATTCTTTTTGACTACAGTTGGGCAAGTTGCTCTAATAATTTTCAGGCATTTTTTTGGTTCATGTTCCTTCCAACCCTCCTTTTCCCTTACAAGGGTTGCATCCAAGTTAGGGATAATGGTGGGGGGTGTTTAGTATTTAGGACCAGGATGTTGCTGTGCACCTATTCCTGGCCAGGCTCTTTTGGAGTCAGAACTCTTCTGCCATAAGATCCCCCAAGTCTATCTTGGGAATAGTGAAAGGGGTGGGATGATGCCGAGGAGCTTGGCTTTGACGTTTCCTTATGGTGCATTATTTCCAATCCATTCCTTTACCCTGGAAAGGATAAACTGAAAGAACTGGTCATTGTCTTTTTGGTTTAAGTATTGTTCTGTCTTCCCTGAGACCAAAAAATAAAAGATTGAATGAGGGATGGTACTGAATTGAAAACTTGTTTAATATTCCAAAACATTACCCACTAAAAGAGCAAGAGAAAAAAGTTATTGGGAGAGTGTTTCAGATGATTCCTTCTTCACAGGTTTACCTGTTCCCCCATCTGAAGAGTTAATTAGAAAAACAATGCAGGTACATTACATAAAATTCAAACCCTATGGACATACAATTTGTAGAATGTGTAAGGCCCCCATTTCCCACCTCCTGAGGACATACTATCAACAGATCTTCTACCATTTTTCTTTTCTATACATATACTAATATATTTTTTCCTAAAAAAATGTGTTTATGTCATGTATAATGTTTTGCAGTTTACTTTTCTACCTTAGCAATATATTATCCTCCTATGACAGTAAATCTATATCTATCCCTTCTTTGTAACGAAGGAACAGAATTTTATTGAAGGTATTACCATGATTTATATAATAATTCTGTTTTTATTTGATCTTACTGTTTCCAGTGTTATCGTAAACATCTTTCTGCCTGAATCTTTGTTTTGCCTTACGAAATTTGTTTCTAGGTTTGTTTGCTTTTTTTTTTTTTACCTTTAAGACTTTGATCTGCTCCATAAATTCCTTTACTGTTAAGTTTGCAGACATATATTGAGTGTATTGATCAACTGTACTAAGGAGTAAGCACCTGATGTGAAGCCCTCTTTCGTGAAAAGTCCTTTAAGAATGGCATAGTTAAAAAGTGGGAAGGCTATGTGAGTCATAAACTGGTTTTACCCCATCACCACATCAACCAAACACCTGCTCTGCAGTTTTGATTAAGATGAGTCATGTATTAATTGAGATTTGCAGGGCTGTGCCCTTTATATAAAACAATGCACAATACACTAAGTTCCATGGTATTTGAGACACAAAGGAGAACAAGATACCATTCTCACCACTGGGTAGTTTAAGATTATTGTCTCTATCTAGTATATAGCAACTGTAATGATTTCTCAAATGTTTTTCTATTGAGATACAATTTATATAAAATGAAGTGCTCAGATTTTGAGTGACAGGTTGATCAGTTTCAAAGAATGTGCATACCTAATCAAGACACAGAAATTTCAGTAACACCAGAAAATTCCCTCTTGCCCTTTCCTTATCAATCACAAACCCCTCCCCTATAACTATTGATGTGATTTTTGCCTATATCTTCATATGAATGAAATCATGCAGAATACTTTTTTGGGGTCTTACTTTGTCTTCCTTGTACTCCTTTGTGCAAATCCTCCCATCCTTAGACCTCAACAACTGCTGGTCCTTCTGCCTCTGTAGTTTTGTATGACTTCTTTATGTATTATGGATATAAATTCTTTTTCAGATATGTATTGTGAATATTTTCTTTCTCCACTTGCATTTCTGTTTCCTTAGCAGTGTCTTTAGAAGAGTACTTTTTTATTATTTTAATGGAGTTTAATTTATCCATTTTTCTTTTATGGCTCATATTTTTGGTATGCAAAGTAAGAAATCCCTACCTACCTAAAGCTTACAGAAATTTTCTCCTATGTTTATTCATTTCATATAGTCCTCCTGTTTTCTTTTAAATTTGAACACTTTTAGCTTTTTTCATTCAGGTCTGTGACCCATCTCGAGTTAATTTCTTGTACCTCATATGAGGTAGGTTTGGTGCTATTTTTTTTCCCTGTAAGGATATTCAGTTATTCTAGCACTGTTTTTATGAAAAGATTAACCTTTGTTCCCTTGGTACTTTTGTGGGGAAAAAAATTGACTATCTTGCCATTCGTCTATTTCTGGATTCTGTTCAGCTTCATTGATATATGTATCTGTGTCTTCAATAATACTACACAGTTTTAATTACTGTAACTTTATATAGTATATCTTGAAATCTGGTAGTATAAAATCTCCAGGTTTGTTCTTTTCTAAAGTTGCTTTTGACTATTCTAGCACTAGAATTTCTACACAGTTGCTTACTGGAACTTTGATGGGATTGTATTTATTTTCTTAATGCCTCACCCACAATTTGTTATAAAGCTTTTAAAATTTTGCTAGTCTGAAAGTAAGTAATGACTTGTCAGTTTTAATTGATGTTACTCTTGTTATGAGTGAACATGAGGATCTTTTGTTACGTTTAAGGGCTGTTTTTCTTTGAACTTTTTTTTTTTTTTTTTTTTCATTTTTCTAACGGTTAGCCCTCTCCATTCAATTTAGAGAACTCTTCATATTTACATAAGAGAGGTTAGCCCTTCATCTGTGATACAAGTTATTTTCTCCCAGTTTGTTATTTATCTTTTGACTTTGTGTTGACATTTACTTCACAAAACGTATTTGTATTATTTGTACTTACTGTGTTATCAGACTTCTCTTGATACTAGATTTTTGACTTATGGAGACTTTTCCCGCTTCTACAGTTTATATTTTCCAAATGACTATCCATTAGTTATGACACCATTTACTATAAAGTATATTTTTTCCCAGTTAGTTGGGATGTTACCTATATAATAAACTAAATTTCTATATGTACTGTGGTTTCTGTACTTTCTATTTTGTTCCATTTGCCTGTCTTTCGAGTCATGTACCAGTACAACACATTTTTAACTATAGAGACTTTATAGTATGTTTTAATATTTGGTAGAGCTAGTTACATAGCTTTTCCTATATGTTGTCTTCTAGTAGTTTTACAGTTTCAAGTATCACATATAAGACTTTAATCCATTTTGAGTTGATTTTGTACATGGTATGAAACAAGAGTATAATTTCATTCTTTTGCATGTGTAATCCAGATTCCTAAACTCCATTTATTGAAGACACTGTCCTTTCTTTCATTGTGTGTTCTTGACATCTTTGTTAAAAATCAATTGATGGTAAATGTGTGGGTTTATTTTGGGGCTATTATCTTCTCTTGGTCTATGTGTCTGTTTTTATAGCAGTACCATGCTGTTTTGATTACTATAGATTTGTTATATATATATATATATAATATTTTTTTAAAGAATGAAAGAGAGAAAGAGGAAGAGATTTTAGAAAAAGAGAAAAGGAGAAAGAAAGAAACAGTAAAAGAAAGAAAAAAAAATGAAAGCGAGAAAGAAAGAGGAAGAGAAAGAGGGAGAAGAGAATGGGATTCTTGTTTTATAGCCCAGGCTAGAATACAGTCTAAAAATGGGTATTAAAAACCTCTTTTATGCCAATAATTTTGCTTAACAATGGAGACAGGAAGGAATAGGGGATGAAAATAACAAATAAGCAGCCAACCAATATTTTATTTAAACCTGTGAAATGCTATGCAATTGCTGGGGAGTGATTTACTTCCAGTTATGTGGTCACTTTTAAAATAGGTATAATGTGATACTGAGAAAAATGTATGTTTTGTGGATTTGTGGGAGGAGAGTTCTG
>PVKP010044699.1:0-16567 GCA_004027715.1 Plecturocebus donacophilus | reverse complement strand
TTATATGATGGTATTTTGTTTTTAATCAGTGGGGATCTCTGCATGAAATGACCCACAAGAGCCTAATTACAGCATGTACGTTCATAAGAGAATAGTTAATAGTAGTTACCGTATTAAACCCCATAATTTGAAAGAGATTTGAAAAAGGATTCACAATATGATTTCTAATTTGAGATATCCTGAGTTTTAAAATCTGTAAAAGTAGATTTTGAAAGCTGATGTTTTAGATTTCATAGCATACAAAAATCTCAAAATGTGGTTCACTCTATTATTATTGTCATCAGAAGCAGAAATAAATAAGTCATATTAAAATTTATGATACTGGAGAATGTGAGAAAAGGCAACCCCCCAAAATAAAACTCCAAAGTGGGAATCTCTCTATGCTTATTTGTCTGTTATTCTCTGTTTATCTCATGCATATAGTATATAGGTTATCATGACATTTAGTTTATTTTTTAAATAACCCTATTAAAATTTGAAAGCTGTTTTCCTGTTAAGAGTAGCTGTTTAATTGGATTTACATAGTCAGGAATGAAGTGAAATTAGAACTGGTTTATTCAGGGCAAGCAAGATGACTTGTATAATGAACATGGTATAATTAAGCAGACATGTAAAACATTTATGTCCATGTATATTACAAATAAATGTGCTAGTCACATTACCTGCATTTTAGCCCTAGTCTTCTACATGCATCAAAATTTCTAATATACTTAATTTACCATTATCTTAATTTGTGCAAATGAGAAGGAAATTGTGCATTCATCTGGAAAATTCCTACTCATCCCTCAAGGACAAGTTTAAATATCCCTTCTTCTATATTAGAGTATCACCTTTCTCACTGTTTTTCAGCCAGGATAATGACTTTGTCTTCTATGCTCCTATAATATTTATCCATTCATTTTTTCTATCAATTATATGTGCTCCTATAATACTAATCTATTTATTTGTAAGACATACTCTCTCACCCCAAAGTGCTTATAGTCAATCCAGTGGAGGAGATGGAAAAGCAGACCCACAATTATAATACAGTGAGATTAAGTGTTGTGGTATGTGGATAGAGGCTTCTGTGCATGGAGGTGGAAGATCTAACATGGATTGTAAGGGATACAGGTGGAAAGAAGAAATTCTGTAGAGAAAACAATGTTTTCCCTGAGTTTTGATGGCTATGTAGAATTAGGGTAGTTGTACATTCTAGACATAGAGTTCTGAGTTTAAGAAGATAGAGATGTGAACCTGAAAGACAGGTAGAGGCTATCTGCAGTCACGTGTTCAGCTGGAACAGAAGATGCCCATGGGACAGGCAGAAAAGAGGGCTGCAGGGTGAGGCTGAACTCAGATTCTGACTTCTTTGTCAAGGAGTTTGAATTTGACCATGAAAGTTGTGAATTTGAAGAAGGTAAAATTAGCATTTTAGAAAGAGCCATCTCTACTGAGATGACATCTTCGATAACTGTGAGATTTCTGGCCTTGGAACTCATTACTTGGCATTATAGTTTGTTGTATATGTCAGATCCAGTTTCCTCACTAGAGTTTAAGCTGATGCCTTCATCACCCCTAAGCCCCACATAGTAGGAGCTTAAGGCTTGATTCACGAATGTATGAAAATGTGAGAGTGTTAAAGCAGAGCACTGATGATGTAATCATGCTCCCTGGGCAACTACTCCTTGTAGTTCTTGACTTAGAAAGTCGCCAGGAAGCACATAATATACACTAGGGGAATGGAAACACCACAGTCTCAAACATTTATACAACGGCATGGGACTGGGGCTAAAAATAATTTAAAACATCATCCCCGATTTGAATATAATGCTCTCCTTGAGGGTTACATTATGAAAAAAGTTCTAGAAGCCACAGAAGTGGAAATAAACTACAATCTTTTCCTTTCAGTAGAAAATCTATTATCATTAATAACAAGCATGGCTGCTGTGTGAAATTCACGGGACCCGTTCAGTCCTAGACCACAAGCTCCATGAGGAATATTGCCAGGTCTGTTCCTTTACCACTGCATCCCCAGCACCTGGCAGAGTATGACACATGGGAAACAGTACCTATCACTGAAAGAATGAAGACAAACTCCTAGAGTTCCACAGTTAGAAATGCTCTTACTCCCCTGCTTCGCCCACCCTGATAATTAGCATCATGATTGTGACCATCAGTTAGGGCACACCCATTCTAACACATTATTCATGATATTCGTAAGATGGTGGTGAACCCTGTCATTCATTGGTGACTTTTCCCAGCTCTTTCTCCTTGCCTGAACATTCTGCTCTTCTTGAACTTTTGTGTTTTCTCCTCCCTTCATTGTTTTATCTTTTTTCTTTCCAGTTGCTTTGATGGGAAGAATGACTTCCCGATTGGAGAGCTACACATAATCTGGATGTTTCCTGTTTGGGGCAGAAATACAAATAACACAATTTTTTTTTTTGTAACACCTTTAAAATTTTACATAGACTCATTTTTCCATCTATTTACCTACCAGCAGCCCAGGAATATTGCTGCTTTATCATTTTATGCTCATGCTTTTGTGAGGTCAAGATCATCATGTCACATGATTCTGATTCAGATGTATTTGAAAAGCATCAGGCACTGGAGAATTCAGTCACAGCTGGAAATGGCTTTAGTCTTCCGTTGTTCTATTTTAAGCCTGAACTTTTACTCGTGATAAAAGAGAGAAGGGCTCTGTATGAAGCTTTGGCAAATCTGGAATCTGAAGTTGACACATACTTTTGAAGAAAGAATTCTAATTCACTGAATTTATTTTGATTTTTAATGATCTGTGAAGCTTCTAGGACTTTAATGCATGTATTGCTCTCAGAATAAAAGTAGTTAGTAATGACAAATATGAAATGATCATAATGTTGCTTCTTTGTGGATATGCTTCTCAAGGTATTCCACATTATTGGCCGTGAATTATATTTTTATTTTGGAGAACCAAGCCTATTAGCCACAGTGTGGCTAGATTTCCACTTTCCTCTTCTATAACTTTTATCTCACTAAGCCAGGACTATACTATATGGACTCTGGCTGGCTTCCCACACAAGTACACCAAACTTGCAATTAAAAAACATATTTCAGTCTCTACTGGGTAAAGGTCATTCAAATGTACAACACTCTCAAAGCTCAATTAAAACAAATATATTAGCCCAACAGAATTTATCTTTTTATTTAATAATTTACCAGAAAAAATCACTGGAGAATGTGGTATAGAGGCTTCACTCCATTTATTGCAGGTTTAATCATATCTAGTAATTGGAAAATCAAAAGAAAGAATAGAGTGGCAAATGTAGTTACAGGTGGTACAGTGACTGGGTCAATTCCAGAATGGAAAATTTCTCATAGCAGTAACACTAGTAAGTAGAATTGTATATATAAAACCATTTTTGAATAGTTCAAACCCAGAGGTCAATTATAATATTAATTACAATGGAAAATAGACCAATGATATTTACTATCTAAGATAATCAATATTTAATTACTATGACCTATGTGTATTTATAAACCTCTCATTAAAGACACATCATTGTGCCTTTTGTATCTGATAATATAGAAATAAATATTCCAAAGCATTTGCTGGTACCATAAAATACTTCATTTCTATCAATATGTAACTTCTGATTGGAAACTGAGCTGCAATGAATGACACATATATTTGCTTGTTAGGAGATTGTTCCAATTTATTTCCCTTCTTAAAAGAAATAGCTCCAGAGTAGCTTCCAAGCACAATAGAATTTGTTTTCCCAGAGGCATATATTATTTATTCCCCAGGATATAGAGCATGCAATATATCCTCAGAATACATAGGACATAGTGAACTGATAGTGAGAGGAATGTCACTGACAGGATAGGAAATTATTTGATTTTCATTTTTTCTCTTTTTCCTCTGGGAGTGGGATTTTTAAGCCCTTTTAAGCACTTTTTAAGAGCTTTTAAGGACAAAAGCACCCAGTATCCTACAGTACCTGAGGGAGGAAGATAATGTCAGAAACGGTGCAGACACTTCCAAAAAATCAGGTGTATTCTCGTCCATAGTTTAAATATGGTCTTATTAGAATGAACGTGATCTTCATGCAGCAGTTCAAAAAAGGCTTTTAAAATTTTTTGTTAACCTTTAAAAATTGTTGGCTGGGCATGGTGGTTCACATCTGCAATTCCAGCAGTTAGGGAGGCTGAGGCCAGCAGATGGCTTCAGCCCAGGAGTTTGAGACCAGCCAGGGTAACATGGTGAAACCCCATTTCTACAAAAAATACAAAAAATTAGCCAGGCATGCAGGTATATGCCTGTAGTCCCAGCTACTTACTCGAGAGACTAAGGTGGGAGGACCACCTGAGCTTGGAGGTCGAGGTTGCAGTGAGCTGTGATTGTACCAGTGTACTCCAGCCTGAGTGACAGAGTGAGACCCTGTCTCAAAAAAAAAAAAAAAAAAAAAGAATTAAAAGAATTGTGGTAAAATAAATATAACATTTACTGTCTTAACCATTTTAAACTATACAGTGCACTTGTGTTAAGTACACTCACATTGTTGTGCAACTGATCTCCAGAACTCATTTCATCTTGTAAAACTGAAACTCCATATTCATTAAACAACGACTCCTCATTCTCTACTTCCCTAGCCCCTAACAACCCACATTTTGCTTCTGTCTGTATGAATTTGACTACTCTAGGTACCTCATCATATAAGTGGAATCACATCATATTAGATCATTCACCATTCATTTCTTGAGACTGGCTTATTTCTTGGCATAGTATCCTCAAGGTTCATTCAGTTGCAGCCTGTGTCAGAATTTCTATCCATTTTAAAGCTTAATAATATACCACTCTCTCTCTCTCTCTCTCTCTCTCTCTCTCTCTCTCTCTCTCTCACTCTGTGTGTGTGTGTGTATATATATATATATGTACACATTTCCACCAACAGTGCACAAGGGTTATAATTTCCCCACATCTTCTCCAAGACTTGTTATTTTCTGGGTTTTTTTTTTTGTTGTTGTTAGTAGCTATCTTAAGGGGTGTGAGGAAGAAATGCTTTTTAAAAGTTCCAAAACAAACCTGCTTTCTATCTTCCCTTACATATGATTTAAAATATAAATGAAAATATAAAATCAGTTGAAGTATTTGTGAGTTAAACTGGATAAAACCAAGCTACATTTTTTAAAGCTATGACTCCACAGAGAAAGAAAGTTCTAATCGGCCCAAAAGTTTTATCAAGTTCTTTACGAGACCAATAAACTCAAGTGACAGAGAGTAGGACTTCATAATAAAACTAACATCAAATGCCAATTAACTAAATACATATGCAGAATGTTTTTCTTAAAGGAAATCAGTTGTGGTTGCTTGTTATCAACTACTATATATATAGAAAAATGTAACTGATCTGTTTCCCACTCTTTTCCCATTTTGGTAAGCTGTCTCAACTTCGAAACTTGACTGAACTTCTTTGTGAATCTGAAACTTCCAATCTGATAGAGAAATCATGCCAGCTCTCTGCTCTGAGCTTTGGGAGCCTGTGTGAAGACAGTGAGTTTGATCTGCAATTCCTGGAAGCAGCAGAGCTGGGCACCGAAATAGTAGCCAGCTTACTGTACCAGGACAATGTCATATCTACAAAAGTGAGAGATTTACTGACTGGGGATCCAAGTAAAATTAATTTAAACATGGATCAGTAAGTTTTTCCATTGTCTTCTTCCTTGGTGAAATCTCTTTCAAAATATTGATATACCTAGTTGGATTTCTTCTTTTCTGCTTTGTTCCAGGTTTCTAGAACAGGCACTGCAAATGAATTACTTGGAAAACATCACACAGCTGATACTGACCATAGAAGCCATGCTGCATGTCAATAACAGTGCAGATGCTTCTGAAAAGCCAGGTGTTTCCCCATCCACATTCTAAATCTTGTCTTATTAGAATGCATGTGATCCTCATGCTGCAGTTTAAGAAAGGCTTTTTTGAAGTTCCCAACCAAACTCCTTTGCTATCTGCCCTTACACATGAGAAATCTGAAGTATTCTAGTGTGGTTACTTGTCTAAAGTAAACACACAGAAAGCTAGCAGAGAATGAAACAGGGAAATTTGATTTCACAGTAAAAAGATCCTCAAAAGTTTAACTAGTTAGACCATTCACCTTTTGTTTCTCTGATACGTTAAAGTGCATCCTATAGTCAGCTGCAAGGGCAATGATAAAATTTATTTGCTTCTGTGAAAATAATCTGATGGAAAAAAACCCAAAAGGATGCACTGCTGTCTACAGAAATCTCAATTCAGAACTTTCTATTAGTATTCCAAGCATGATGCATCATGAAATATGTTTCTTCTTTGCATAATTCCTCAATACTGAAAGGAAAGGCATTCCGAATTTTGGACAATGGGCAGCCACAAAATTGGAAAGGCACTAATGTTCAAAAATAAAAAAGGTATATTTGCATGAAGGATACTTAATAAAAGAAACTGAAGGGCATTTGCAGGATGATTATTATAATCTGCTAAAATCAAAATATTGTTTATTGTTCCATAAATGACCGGGAAATAAAAGAATTATAATCACTGTCCTTAAAGAGTTTGAAGTTAAATACATTCTATTTAAAAGTGAGATAATGATTGTAAAAACCATTTATAGTGCAGTGTGACCGTAGTTAAAGAAAAATGCTCTGTGGCAGTATGTGTGGCTTTATCAAACTTTGCCCTAAATTGACAATATTACATGATCCCAGGTTAGAAAACATATTGAATTTGTGTGATATTTTAAATCAAATGGAGAGATATTTATTTAGTGCATTGTGTGATCAAAATCTGTGAGGAAGGCTTATTTTCCTTAAATCAACCTTGAGTTATAGATACCTAAGGAAAATTTATAACCCAGAGCAATCTGTTACCTTGGGTATATGATATCATAATAAGAACAAATCTAAATCAGATAGAAATAGATCTTAAATATGCAAAGTTTGCCAAAACTGGGAGGCACTGCTCCTGACAAGGCATGTATGTTTTAGTCTAGAAGGTTTCTCTATGTAGTCCTACTAAAAAGAGTGACCTTACAAACCAACGTGTTTTCTTTTTACGTTTTTCTTCTTGCAGGTCAGTTAATAGAAATGTTTAAAAATGTTGAAGAGCTGAAAGAAGAACTAAGAAGAACAACAGGAATGTCCAACAGGAGTATCGACAAGTTATTGGCCATTCCCATCCCTGATAACAGAGCTGAGGTGGGGTGTCATGTGTTTGTACTTACATGCAGTTCCTTAAAATTTAAATAGCATTTAGCATTTGTTGAGCACTTACCAGTTAAGCACTGAGAAGCTGCATGCTAAATCGGGTGCATTTTCTATGGAAACGATAAACATGGAGGCCTAATTCTTAAGTAAAGATAACAGAAAAATTCTGAAGCAAGAATATTATCACTGTGTGTTCCTTTTTTCTTTATTTTTCCTTCTCCTTTCCCATGCCTGCTTTGTTCTTTCATTTTCTTTACCCTCAGATGGTTTCCTCAAACAATTGATGCCATCACTAAAGAGTTATATTCACTGTTACAATCACATTATCTGAGGTGAATTTGTACCTACACATAGGCTATCGAAGTCAAACTTCAGTAACCTAATTGGGGAAAAATAAATGGACACTATTTACTGTTGCTTGCAACTAAAATACAAATGGATACTCATTTTTACTTTTTAAAAGTCCCACAGCAAGACACAGCATATACAGCAGATGTGGTCAAGGGAACTAAGGGTAGGTTTGTGGTTGTAGTAAACATTTTTTGATGTGAAAATGAATCATGTCATTTCTTCATATGTTGGTAATAGGGTTTTCCACTCAAAATGTCTTATCTTTTATTCTTTTTCCAAGTCCATTGTATGGAAGTGTCATGAAAATTTTCCAAAAGAGCTGCAGAGCTTAAAGCCTCATCCATTCAAAACCTATGTGTGACAGAATATGTCATTTCTAAGCACAGCCCAGTTATTTTCCAATATTGGATAAAGTTTTTAAAAAGCTTTTAAGGCTCCCTTTAAAAAATATTGCAGCTATCTCTTGTCATTTTAATTGGTTCCCCAATTAAAAAAAAAAAAACAGCTTTGCTTTTACTTTTTTTTCTCTTGTACTAGTAAATAATATTCATTGCCTTTTTCTCTTTAACCTCACCCTTTGATTACTTGATCCTAAGATATAATTTCAGCAATCACGTTTTTGGCTTCTGTAGAGCAGGTGCATTTTAGTAAATAAAGCATGTAAATGGAGAGTGTACATTCTTATTACATTCAAGAGGAAAGAGTGAAAAGTTCCTACAGCCTTGAATGTTACATGCTTTTCTCTTTATTTCAACTTGGTGGCAATAAAAATGGCATCTTATTTTGCACAGTCATACCTCACTATCTACAGGAGCATTACTGTTCAAGATGGATGATTCAGATGATTGTATGATTTGGAGCTTTTTCTTTGCTTTACATCTCTGGACCCACAGAGTATGTTGCCTAAAATTATAACTTGGAATCATTACAAAAATTAAATTCAATTTGAATTTATTAAGAGTAAGATTTTAAGGGGAGCAAAGTCTTAAACTAGTATTTTTCCCAAACTTACTCCAAACTACTTATCTTTCTTGGTACCATCATTCACCCACCTGTTCAGACAAGAAATCTGGGAGTCATCCTGAATGATGTCTTTTTTTTTTTTTTTTTGAGATGGAGTCTTGCTCTGTCGCCCCAGGCTGGAGTGCAATGGCACAATCTTGGCTCACTGCAATCTTGCCTCTTGCCTCCTGGGTTCAAGCAATTCTCCTGCCTCAGGCTTCTGAGTAGCTGGGATTACAGGCACATGCCACCATGCCCGGCTAATTTTTTGTATCGTTAGCAGAGATGGGGTTTCACCATGTTGGCCAGGATTGTCTTGAACTCCTGACCTATGATCTGCCCTCCTTGGCCTCCCAAAGTTCTGGGATTACAGGCGTGAGCCACCACGTCCAGCATCCCAACTTATTTATTAAGTGAACCACGAATTATCTATAGTTTTATTAATAGTAATTAGTGCTTTAGTTTAAAACTTGTTTGATTCTTGAGGACTTTTTGTTATATTTTAAAATTTAGAGTATACAAAAATGAACCTCTTAAAATGAACAGTTGACTCTCAGATGATTCACAGCTGAAATATTTTTCTTCCTCCAATTGCAGATTATTTCTCAGGTGTTCTGGCTGCATTCTTGTGATGCTAATATCACCAATCCCAAACTGGAAGATGCAATGAAGGAATTCTGCAACCTGTCTCTTTCAGAGAGATCCTGGCAGTCTTACCTCATCGGACTCACTCTTCTGCACTACTTAGACATTTACAACTTCACATACAAGGCAAGTTGCTGTTGGTTAAATATGTTTCTATTCATAGTTTATATAAGACTATTTAATTACACATGTATGTTCCCTGATACTGTGAGGGATGAGATCCATTTATCCAGGTTTTAGAATTATTGCATTATTTTTAAGCTAAATGCAACCTTAGAGATCATATGTTGCAATTTTGCACGTTTTATAGATGTGGAAACAAATATTATTGCCTTTCTAATTCTTGGTTTGTGTATCAGAGACCAATAATCAAATTTAATATGTACTATTATTGTGAAATACAAATGTATTTCAAAAGTGTTAAATGCAAATGTTGCAATTATTTTTAAATAATTGGGTTAAAAAGACTCAGAAAAAGAGTTTTCTTAATTAAAAATAGAATTTGTTTCAGTGTTCTAAAAAAATTTCATGTTTCCTTAATCAATTTGGATAGAGGCTACCATTACATATCCAGAAGAAAAAAAAAAAAGCTCATTATTAGGGCGTAGCAAAATCAGCAATGACTTCATCTTGCAATATGCAGTTTCTTTGTGAGTACTTATTTAAGAAATAACTGAAAGAAAAATATAAACATAGGAAAATTAAGCTCCTGTGTTCACCCAAATTTAACCTGGGTCAAAAATATTTACATGTTCTTAAAAACACTGAAGAATTGTCCTTCTCTGTAGTAAGAATAGCCAAAAGGAAATAGATGGCATATTTTTGAGACATTATAGCCAAAGGGATAAAAATGTTTTGGACTAATTATAAGTAATCTTGTTTTTTTTTTTTTTTTTTTTTTGAGACGGAGTTTTGCTCTTGTTACCCAGGCTGGAGTGCAATGGTGCAATCTCAGCTCACTGCAACCTCCGCCTCCTGGGATCAAGCAATTCTCCTGCCTCAGCCTCCCGAGTAGCTGAGACTATAAGCACCTACCACTATGCCCAGCTAATTTTTGTATTTTTAGTAGAGATGGGGTTTCACCATGTTGACCAGAATGGTCTCGATCTCTTGACCTCGTGATCCACCTGCCTTGGACTCCCAAAATGCTGGGATTATAGGCGTGAGCCACCGTGCCCGGCCAAGTAATCCTGTTTTGAGTTATTATCATCTCACACCTATATTTCTGCAATGGTCTCCTAGTCAGACCCACTGCTTCCATACCTATCCTCTACCCCCATCCCTACCACCTCACAAACAGCCTGAGTCATCCTTTTAAAACTTAAAGTCACATTATATCACCCTTCTGCTCCAAACTTTCCCGTGGATCTCCATTTGATTCAAGTAAACCCCCAAATCTTACAAGGGCTTCATGATTTGCACAACTATTCCTCATCAGTAAAATCTCATTTACTACTTGGCTACTTTCTGGACCCTGGCTCCAGGATTGCTGTGTAACACAACTCTAGAGACAACCCTTCACATGATTTGCAAGGTTATTATTTTTTTTTTTTTTTGTCTTTGCTTTACATTGATCTTCTCAGTAAGGTCTATCCTGATCACCCTATTTCAAATGCAATCAATGGTGCCTACAGTGCTCTCAAATCCCTTTTTCCTATTCTGGTTTCTGTTTTACTTCCAGCCAACTATATATTTTATTTAATTTCCATTTTTAAACTTTTTTTTTTTGGAGACAGAGTCTCTGTCTGTCCCCCAGGCTGGAGTGCAGTGATGGCATCTTGGTTCACTGCAGGCTCCGTCTCCTGGGTTCAGGCGAATCTTGTGCCTCAGCCTCCCGAGTAGCTGGAATTACAGATGCACGCTACCACACCCAGCTAATTTTTATATTTTTAGTAGGGACAGGATTTTACCATGTTGGCCAAGCTGGTCTTGAACTCCTGACTTCAAGTGATCTTCCCACCTTGGCCTCCCAAAGTGCTAGGATTGCAGGTATGAGCCACTGTGCCTGGCCCATTTTTAAAATGTATTTGTTGTCTACCTCCACTAGCAGGTTAGTTCCACAAGGGCCACTTTGTTCACTGAAATACTTTGATGCAAAGAACAGTGCCTGGCCCATAGGGAAATGAAGCAAATACCCATTAACTCAACCAATGGTTATTTTACATAAACTGTAACCTGCAATACATATGACATGAAATTATTATTATTTCACCTAAAATTTTAACTCTAATTTTATAATGCCTCTACAGAGCAGATATCAGACTAAATATCTGTTGTTGAGTCTAGCCATCAAATATGAGCATACCCATTTATTTCACATTAATATGGGAATGCCTAGAATTTTGGCAGAACTACAATAGAAAACAGAAAAAAAAATGTTGGTTCTAATTTTTCAAATATGACTGGAATTAGGAGCTGTGCTATTGAGGTAACTGTATCTTCATGAATGAGAGCTATGCACTGTGGGTTATATGAACACAAAGCTATCTTTCCATCTGAATCTTGTGCTCATAATCTTGGTCTTTGACTTCTTAGAAATGTCAGGAGTTTTTTCTCCTCAGGGATCTCAAACAGCTTTGCCCCTCTGCCCATGCCCTTCCTCTTCTTGTTCTTCCAGTGGTATGTTCTTTCTCATCCTTTGAGATTATGCTTTGGAAAGGTCTTCTTTGCTTTCCTGGCTAAACACTCCCTACCTTCTCATATCCCCCAGCCTTTGGTTCATTGACTTGTTTAATATCTGTTCCTCCTAATAGGTCAAAGTTCCCTGAGTACCGAGATGGTGCCAGCTTGAGCACCACTGCATAGCCATCACCTCTCCCAGTGCTAGGAACACAGCAGGCACTTACTTAATGTTTCCTGAATAAATGAAATAAGAGGATAAAAAATTACATTAAAATTTTAAGACATTTTCAGTGTTTCTTCCAGTAGCACATAAGCATTATGGGATTAAAATCACTTAGCCTGATAAATTGTGTAAGCCTTTTGACAGTTTTATTTTAATTTTTAGGTCATAGTATATGATTTTTGAGCAATAGTATACATGAAGAAATACGTAATTGACATTTGCCTTTATGACTTCTAAAATCATCTATTTTTGCAACTTTATTGAGGTATTGTTTATATACCATAAAATCACTCATTTTAAGTATATAACTCAATGATTTTTTAGTAAATATATGATTCTGTGCAACTATTACCACAATCTAATTTTAGGACATTTCCATTATCCCCCAAAAGAAACTTCAAGTCTATTTGCAGTTACCTCTCATTTCAATCTCTAGCCTAGGCAACTTCTAATCTATTTTCTGTCTCTGTAAATTTGCCTTTTTATTTATATTTATTTATTTATTTATTGAGACAGAATTTCACTCTTGTTGCCCAGGCTAGAGTGCAATGGTGCAATCTTGGCTTACCACAACCTCTGCCTCCCAGGTTCAAGCGACTCTCCTGACTCAGCCTCCTGAGTAGCTTGGTATTACAGGCATGTGCCATCACACTTGGCTAATTTTTTGTATTTTTAGTAGAGACAGGGTTTCTCCATGTTGGTAAGGCTGGTCTCGAACCCCTGATCTCAGGTGATCCGCCCACCTCAGCCTCCCAAAGTGTTGGGATTACAGTCGTGAGCCACTGCACCTGGCCAGATTTGCCTTTTTTTTAAAAGATATTATGTATAAGTTGAATGATGAAGTATATGGTCTTATTACCTAGATTCTTTCACTTACTATAATGTGTTTTAGTTTCATACATGTATATGTATCGCTATTTTGTTTCCTTTTATTGCCAAATAGTAATACATTTTAAGAATATACACTTTGTCCATTCACCTGGATTGTTTTCACTTTTTGGCTATCGTGAATAATGCTGCTATAAACATTCACATACAAATCTTTGTGTGGACATATGTTTTCACTTATCTTAGGTAAACACCCAGCAATGGAACTGTTAGTGAGTGGTAAATTTACATTTAGCTATTTAATAAACTTCAAAAACATTTTCCAAAGTGGCTGTACCTTCTTACAATCTTACCAACAATCTATGAGGGTTTCAGTTTTTCCACATAAGTCATTTATTTTTATTCTGTTTCTGTTAGGTGTTTTTCCCGAGGAAAGATCAAAAGCCGGTAGAAAAGATGATGGAGCTCTTCATAAGGCTAAGAGAGATTCTCAATCAGATGGCTTCCGGCACACATCCACTGCTAGACAAAATGAGATCCCTGAAACAAATGCATCTGCCCAGAAGTGTTCCATTAACACAGGTAGAAAAGTCACCCAGTAACGTTCTTACTGAAAAATTTCTTCTTTCATATTGAGAAATATAATACATTCAAACTTCAATCTTAGTACGTTGAAAAAAAATCACCTACGAGGAAACTCTTCTACCCTAGCAACAATTTTTGCCACTTTAATTAGTGAAGTTTATTGTTCTGCATTTACATTTGGGATAGACGTATAAAAGGAATTATGGAAACTATAAGGATTCTCTAAGTATATCAGGTTCTCTTTCTCTGTTGTTTTCAGGAGCATCTAAAGCTCATAGAGTGTCAATAAATTGTGAATTTTTGTCTCACAGGCAATGTACAGAAACAACCGAATGAACACAACCCAAGGATCATTTAGCACCATCTCCCAGGCATTATGTTCTCAAGGAATTACCACTGAATATTTAACTGCCATGCTGCCCTCTTCCCAGAGGCCAAAAGGCAACCACACCAAGGATTTTTTGACTTATAAATTAAGTAAAGAGCAAATTGCTTCAAAATATGGAATTCCCATGAATACCAGTGAGTATATTTTAAAATAAGTATGACAGTTGTTCTTAAAGACAATAAGAATATTGTCTAGTCTTAGTTTTTAATGATAAATGAAGTATTAATTTTTCCCCAAGAATAAAAACAGAAAATATTTATACAGCACTTACCACATGTCAAGAATGTTATATACATTAACTCATTACATTAGTGCAGGGAAATGAAGTGCAAGGAAGGTAAGTAACCTGGCCAGTGTCACTCAACTTGGAAGTGTTGAGCTGTCATTTGAACCCAGGTCCTCTGCTACGAAGCCTATCCTCTTCACCACAATGCTACACTTAGATTTTGTCAGTCATCACTGAGCCTTCTAGACAATATGAAAACTTACCTTAAATCTATTTGGTTTGATACTTTTTTCCTAACTTTCTAGAATTGGAATTTTTATCACACATGGCAGAGTTGCATGACTGCAGCAGAACCATAAATGTTTAGTGGCACATCAAAACTATTTACTTGATCTATAAACTTGGAGATGCAAAATGTGATCAGAGAGCTCTTTCAAATAATATATGGGTGTTTAGTATAGCAATTGGATTCATTTATTCATCTTTTTATTCATTCACTGAACATTTATTGAACAGCTCTTATGTATCTGGTACTATGCCAGTGGTCGGTTTTTGTGTGTGTGTGTGTTTTTTTTTTTTTCAAAAAGTAAATGCTTGTGAAATGGATCTGCTAGCAATTCTGAAATGTGGCTTTCATGTTTTCTGTCTCCTCTTGGCAAAATGCCATCACTTATTCTGGGCTTGCTTATTGGGTTAAACTTTCTCACCCAAAAAAGATTTGTTACTATGCTTTCTTACTTTGACACCAGATACCTCACATCTGTGAATAATATAGGAAGTAATAGGACATGTATTTTTGGATGTGATAAGAATAATCTGAGTCAATTTGCCATGAGGAAATAGGTTTGAAATACCTCTATTAAATAGTTTTATTTCCCTTTTTCCTTCCAGCACCATTTTGCTTCTCCCTTTATAAAGACATCATTAACATGCCTGCTGGACCTGTGATCTGGGCTTTCTTGAAACCTATGTTGTTGGGAAGAATTTTGTATGCACCATATAACCCAGTCACAAAGGCAATAATGGAAAAGGTTTGACCATTATAACTCAGTTTCTATTTTGAGTATTAAGATGATTTTTAAAGTAGTCAACTTCCGAATTTATTTTAGCTGTCTGATTTCTTTATATCTTACTTACTATTATTATCCTTGGCTTTCTGAAACTGTTAATAAAATTCTCAGCTTTGGCCCTGGATATGTGCAAGCAGTATAGATTGGGTTGGAGCCCTTTGAAGAGAAATGAACCATGTTAACACTTGAGAATGAGGCTAGTTGAAGCAAGACCTCAGATTTTTCCATTTATCTCAAAAAGCAGAAAAGCTCTCTACAACTGTTGTCCAACTTTCAAAGTATGTAAAAATTACTGTACTAGAAAAAGTAATATTGAATATTATATAAATAGTTGGAACAAAAAAAATCTCTGAAGTATAGATTCTTGGCTTCATATTTAGTTGAATTATATGTGTATATGTATTTAGTTGTACAATTTAATGTCTCATTTGTATAGAAGATAGATGTTGAGTAAGACAACCTTGTTAATAGTAACTATACTTATTGTCTATTTCATGTAACCATAGTAGCATTTCCCTCTCACTTATAAAGTTGCCTTTAATTATTTGAATTATAAACTTAGTACTTTTAAAATGATAGAGCTAAAGTAAAAGAAAAATCTCTGTTTCACCATTACTTGGCCATTAAACTATAATTATATGAACATAACATTATTTTATATGCTACATAATAATAGAGATCATTATTATCAAAGGACATTGAATTTGATCTCTGTCCATTTTTATAAAAATTGTGACTTGGGAGAGAGATCCAAGATGGCCGCGTAGCAGCGGCTCGGGATTGTGGCTCTCGGTGAAAGCGCAGAGACTGAGTGGACACCACAAATGCAGACGAATATTTGATGCCCACGGACTGGAAGATTCCCAGAGAGGGAGCCACACGGGTCGCCAGTGCGACTCTTTTGGCCGGCACAGTGCTTCTCGGTGCGGATTGTACAGGACTGGGTGCCCTTTTAGTCGGGCTCAGCTGGTCCCATCCCCACAAGGAGAACAGCAATTGGAAGCGCTGAGGACTGAGAGCAAGCACAGATGAACCCGGGAAGGCCCAGCTCTGTGGGGAAGGGGCACCCCCCGAAGGAAAACTAATAAACAGAAAAAACTTCATCACCAACAAGCCGGACGTCCACTCAGAGACCCAAGCTGAAAGTCGGCAATTACAAAGACGACAGGTGGATAAATCCACAAAAATGGGAAGAAACCAGTGCAAAAAGGCTGAGAACACCCGAAAGCAGAATGCCTCTCCTCCTACAGGGGATCACAGCTCCTCATCAGCAAGAGAACAAGGCTTGACGGAGGATGAGTGTGATGAACTCACAGAATCAGGCTTCAGAAGGTGGATAATAAGAAACTTCTGTGAGCTAAAAGAACATGTTCTAACCCAATGCAAAGAAACTAAGAACCTTGAAAGAAGATTTAACCAAATGCTAA
>PVKP010044698.1:0-16566 GCA_004027715.1 Plecturocebus donacophilus | reverse complement strand
TTTTTTTTTTTTTTTTTTACATGGAGTCTCTCTCTGTTGCCCAGGCTGGAATGCAATGGCATGATATCAGCTGGCTGTAACCTCCACCTTCCAGGTTCACTCCCAGTTCAAGGAATTCTCATCCCTCAACCTCCTGAGTAGCTGGGATTCAGGCATGTGCCACCATGCTTGGCTAATATTAGCATTTTTAGTAAAGACAGGATTTTGCTATGTTAACCAGCCTGGTCTTGAACTCCTGACCTCAAGTGATCCTACTGCCTCAGCCTCTCAAAGTGCTGGGATTACAGGTGTGAGCCAGCAGCCCAGCCTATTTTTCATATTCTTGATGCTCTGGCATCTGGAGCCCCACTGACAGGGGTAGCCCATTCTTACAGACAGCAAACCACTCCCCTGCAAGTGTGCCTTTCATAAGCAACCCAGCTAATCCAGAGTCTTTACCTCAAACTGCCTCTTCTATCTGCCTTTTCCACTCCAGAAGGCATTATTCTTTCACCCTAAGCATACAAAGTCCAGGTACCAGAAAACTAGGGGCAGTCCCTACACACTGGAGCTCACTGAAATTATTCAAACTAGCCAATCCTAAGCCTATGTACCCTGCCTTACTTGTTTCTTCTTGTGGACCCACAATAAAGACTCTTGCTCATGCTTTCCTCCTGTTCCTTCTGCCTCCTGAGCGATCATGGTGCTTCCCCAAGGTGGCCCTGCATGGCCTCCTGTACTTGCTGTGTCTAGGGAACTGCGAGTAAAATTGTCTTCCTCCATGACAGTCATTTCCATGTCTGCATGTCTTACTATACATGATTAAAACAAATCCCGGGTACATTTTTAAATTGTGGTATTGGGGCAGTTTCTTAACTTTCCTGTGATTCAGGCTACACATATTTACAATGAAAGTAATAATACTGCCTGCCTCAAACACCTGTTATGAAGGTAATTAATATGTAGAAAATGTTGAGTTCAGTACTCAGTATATAGGGCACATTTAATAGCTGTTAGGGATTATCATTATGATTAATAATGAGTCATAAAAATAATGTATTCTAAAATTCGCATTCTAGACTGGGTGCAGTGGCTCACGCCTGTAATCCTAGCACTTTGGAAGGTTGAGGTGGGCAGATCACCTGAGGTCATATGTTCAAGACCAGCCTGGGCAACATGGCAAAACTCCATCTCTATTAAAAATACAAAAAATTAGCCAGGCATAGTGGCACACACCTGTAATCACAGCTACTCGGGAGGCTGAGGCATGAGAATTGCTTAAGCCTGGGAGGCACAGGTTGCAGTGAGCCGAGATCATGCCACTGCACTCCAGCGTGGGCAACAGAGCAAAACTCTGTCTCAGGAAAAAAATTTTTTAAAAAAATTAGCATTCTAAACCAGTATACTTTCTAAACTACGGATTACCACTATGGCTGCAATGTCCCCTCCTAAACACATGTTGAGCTTTAATTGCCTTTGTAACGGTATTAAGGGGTGAGACTTTTAAGAGGTGATTAAGTCATGAGGGCTCTGCAGATGGCTGCCTTCTGTTTCCATGAGGGTTCTGCCCTGGTGAATGGATTAACACCATTATCACAGGAGTGGGTTAGTTATATTGAGACTGGATTTGTCATAAAAGTGAGTTTGGCCCAATTTCCTCTCTCTGTCTTGCTCTCTCATATGGTCACTTGCCTTGAAATCATGTTATGATGCAGCAAGAAGGCCTTGAACAGATGCCAGTACAACCTCCAGAACTCTGAGAAATACATTTCTCCTTGTTATAAATTACCTAGTCTTTGTCATTCTGTTACAGAAAAAGACTAAGACAATTACTTTTAGTTTTGATATTCATATATTCACCACATACGGCTTTACCAATATGTAAGAAACACTAAAGTTTTATACCATCTTAATAATGTCTAGTTTTGCAAAGGAAGGAATTAAATTGAATACAATGTGAGTCTGGTTTTACTGTGAGTGGCCCTGAACAATGGCCCAAACTCTAGTTTCACCATGGCTTCCTACAGTCTGATCAATGGGTTATTAAGTAATAAAACTTTCTTTGATTCTCTGTGGAAAATACACTTCCACCTTACCCCCCTAAAAAAGTTGGCTACTGATGTAAGAGAATATTAAATAAGCCAATTTAAGAAAGAGATGTTTGGAAGCCAGAAAATGTAAGTTTTGGACAAATTAAAGGACAAAATATTAAACTCAGCAAAATCTGGGATATAGGATGTAAAGTTCACCAGATGCTCTACATAAAAACAAGAAAGGGCAATTCTTTAGACTGCTCCAAGGAGTGTTCCAACAAAACGCAAACATTGCTTCTATATGAGAAATCAAACCGTACTTTAAATTAAAAAGGGGACCAGCTTACAAAATAAAGGGATACAAAACAGATGACTCAGGGTAAATGTGATTAGAAAAAAGCCAGAAGCTTACCATGTTTTTAAAACAGTTGCAGAGAAACAATGTAGAATGAGGGCACTGAACTGACCTTTGCTGTGAATAAAAGTCGATTCAAAGTGTTAACAAAGCATTTTCCCCAGAAATATGAAGTAGACTTGAGATCCATCATTAATTTACCATGTTGCTATAGGAGCATTTTCTTTCACGTCAAAGAACACATTGCATTGTATATTGCAACAAGTACTCGATGCACACGAAAAATCACAATCATAAAAAGTGGATATTTTTAAATATAAAGGAAATATATTTTCTTATACTAATTTCTAGTTCCCTGTTTTCTCAGGGGTTTCCTTTACATTGAATCAATGGTATTAATGACTTAAAAGAAGCCAATGTTAACTTTTAGATTATATTTGGATACAGTTGAATCAACAGGCCTTACTTTCAGAGATGAATTTTTTTAAGTCCAGAATATGAAATTTAACTGTGAGACTTAAGGTAGAAAGACGGCACATTATGACATCGAAGCAGCTTTCCTATACATAGGAAAGGAAGTAAAAGCTCAAGTAGCAAGGCAAGAAGTAGAAACAGTTAAAAAGATAAAGCTAGGCTGGGCCCGGTGGCTCACACCTGTAATCCCAGCACTTTGGGAGGCCAAGGCAGGAGGATCACTTGAGATCAGGAGTTTGAGACCAGCCTGGCCAACATGATGAAACCCTGTCTCTACTAAAAATACAAAAATTAGCTGGGTGTGGTGATGCACACCTGTAATCCCCACTACTTGGGAGGCTGAGGCAGGAAAATCACTTGAACCCAGGAGGCGGAGGTCGCACTGAGCCGAGATCATGCCACTGCACTCCAGCCTGGATGACAGAGCAAGACTCCATCTCAAAACTAATTAAATATTAATAATTAAAAAGGTAAAGCAAGAGTAGTATAATGCCTGGGACTCCAAGGAAGAAATTCGGGCCTACATACCACCTTCCTGGGCTACAACCTGATAGAAACGCCATCACACTCCTGCCAAAAAACAATCCCCCAAATCTCCATGCCTGGCTAACTAGATGAGCTAGAGCCAGCATTTCCAGTAGTCCATTACTTTGAGAATAGCAGGTAGTAGATTCTGAAATTTGTATGTGCTCACATAGGGAACATGGAAATTCTGAGAACAACAGACTTCTTAAAGGATAATTTCATTTCTAAGGGAAGGATAACAATGACTTTCATACAAATACAAACTGAGCACCATTCAAAGATTGTATTTAACTCATTAATTAATGACGAAACTGGTAAGATGTTACAACTGGCTCCAAAGAGAATTCAAAGAATATATACATAAATGCTGTAATAAATTTACAAATAGATGTAAAATGGAGCTGTCTGCAGGGCAGTAAACTATCGCATCCCACTAGATATTGCTGCAGACAAGAATCATGTACATGAGTTTTAGTTTTCTACAACTTACAGCATTGTAAAGTAGCTCAAACACAATGAAAGGAATCAGATAACCAGGAAACACTAGACTATGCTTTGTTTTCCATTAAAGACTCGCCGTAATCTTTTCACTCAATTTACAGTCTTTTGCCATCACTGGGAGATGCATGAGATCTGGAGAAAATAAATGAGAGTCTACAGGGACCTCAGCTCCCGGGGCAATGACCTCTCTCACAGCCACTAGCAGTGACAGTCAAGAGAATGACCAAGATAGGGTCCAAGCAGCCCGCCGTGAGAAACAGCAGCACAGAAGGCCTAGTTAAGGGTTAAGCACAGAAAGCAGGATGAGGGTCCGGCTGGTAGAGTCCAGCAAAGGCCCAGCGGGCAAAGGCCTGTTCTACTCTCAGCAAGATACCAAGTTTGTGCAGGAACCCAGGCACCATGTTGAGAAGGAGGAATGAGGGGAGACCCCTTGAGAGGTAGAAAAAGCTTAAACTTTTCATGAGTCTATAGCAGAAAGAGACTGATTTGAAACAGAAGAAACGGGGTTACTTTTTCTTGACCAGGGATATATGCTGAATTGTGGCCTCGCACACACACATTCGCGTGGAGCCCCAACTCTCGGTACCCCAGAACATAACTGCATTTAGAGATAGGGTCTTTACAGAGGTGACAAAGTTAAAACGAAGCCCTAAGGGTGGGCAGTAATCCAATCTGACTGGTATTAAACACCAGGGGCCCCCACACAGAGAAAGGACCGTGTGAGAATAGAGAGAAGGCGGCCATTTGCAAGCTGAGGAGCGAGGCTCCGTGAGAAACAAGCGCTGCCAACACCCGGGTCTTGCACTTCCAGCCCCTAGAGCCAGAAGCAAATAAATCCTGTCGTTTAAGCCCTCAGTCCCTGGCATTTCATTATGGCAGCCGTAGCAAATGAATGGAGCCTTTTGAAGGTTGTGGGATTCGTTTCAGGAGCGAGAGCAAGATGAAATGTCACTTAAATAAAAGGCAAAAAGCGACTTGTGTTTTGGTTTTGGACCTCCATGGGCATTTTAATCTGTCATATAAGCTGAGTGCTTTATAAATTTTGGACACATCCTCAGACCCAAAGTTGTGAGTAATCTTTACTAGTTAAAGGTCTTCAATAGAGCAAAGCCTGTGGCCACCAAAGAAACAAGCCCCAAGAGCTCAAAACCTCCTGGCTGCTTCTCAGTATCAGGCTTCTGTAGAACGGAAATGGTGAAGGGGAAGCAGGAAATATAAGACTGAAAAGAAGAGGTTCTTTAATCAGGTGCTTTCCTAAAGTCATGACTAGCAGTTATCTTCATCCATTTGTGCTGCCATAGTGAAGCACCTGACACTGGGCAACTGATAAAGAACAGAAATGTGTCTCTCTCAGCTCTGGAGGCTGAGAAGTCCAAGGTCAAGGCACTGGTAGACTTGGTGTCTGGTGAAGACTGCATGTTCTTGCAGTAGCATCCTCACATGGCAGAAGGAGAAGGAGCAAGGGGACCGACCGTAAGCCAGCTCCCTCCAGTCCTTTTGTAAGGCGCTAACCCATTCACAAGGGCAGAGGCCTCATGGCCTACTCACCTGCTAAAGGCACCTGTCCTAATTCCACCACAATAGGGATTAAGTCTCGACGTGAATTTTGGAGACACATAAATGTTCAGACCACAGGAGCAGTATATTTTCTCTTTTGCAAACTGTTATGTGTTTCTGAGCCCTTTGTTGGGGGTGGGAGATCACAAAGGTTTTCTGGAAAAGCAACTCTAAACAGGTATCTGAAGAATATGTTTTTCATTCAGTGATTGCTAGGAAGAAAAAACTCATCAGCTTTGACCTGAATAAGGATACATCCCGGCATGAGCGTCTGGTGTGGAAACAATGCCATGCTCACTTCAGTAAGAAAGAAAAACACAAATACTACATTTCCAAATTTAGTCAACTAGGGACATTGAGTCAGGCCAATTTAAAATAGGCCCAAAATTTCATCATTCCAATGAGTTGAGTATTGTCTCTTATCTACTAATCTAAAATTAAATTTCCCGTTTAGCTGGGACATAGAGACTATTTATAGACATTCAAAAAAAGAAGAAAATCAAAAGGCTTAAACCCAGGTCACAGTTCCTAAAACCAAAAGCAGTGAGAAGAAAGCGACATCTAATGGTTGGTTTACTTCAAAACATCTCTGGTCGCCCCTAAAACTCAAGAGATGAAAGAGAGATTTTGACCTTAGCCATTAGGAAAAGCCTCAAAAATCCTAAAAGGTCAAAAATGTCATCCGGCCCTCTGGGAAACCAGCTCAATGCACTCAAATTAATGTGATGTTGGTCTGCAGAAACTTTTGACCAGAAGGCATTCTGAGGACTAATCACAAACAGCTTAAATGATTCGAGATGCGTCATAAGATCTTTTCTTACTCTTGTTAAAAAATAACAATAACAAACACTTATGAAGTACAGAGACGTGCCGAATCCTGGCCGAAGTGCCTCATGTACACTAACTCATCTACAGATTTTTTTCCACAATATTTACACATACGAATAAACAATAAATTCTAGTAAAATTCTTAAGGCTAACGCAGGAATGAATTAATGTTGTGAAAAGATGGGAATATTACATGTGTTTAATTACTTCTTAGAAAAGAACTGCAAAAGAACTTGAGAGGTCGTAGTTCAGGCATTGTTGAAAAATCTATCCCATGAGAGGAAACACAGCATTTTCACTTATTTCTATTTATTCCTTAGTTCTTTGTATTCTGCTCTTTGCTTTCTTGTCTTCCAGCTTGTGAAAATATTAATGACAAACTTTTTATCCTGTCATTGACTTTTCCTGGTACTTATGAGGCTTAAAGGTAAACTCCTGAAGTTTATCTCTTTCCAGGAATTATCCCTTCAATTCTGGAAACAGTTACCAGATAAATGGTGGTAACTAGCTTAAGCTTCACAGGAGAAATGGCCAGGCTGATATCAAGAATGGGTATCGAATCACAACATATGTTTCTTCTGTAGCAAAATGTCTTCAAATAAAAATGAGGCCATAAACATTAACTTAAAATGTCTACTAAAAGATTTTTTAAATATTGTTAACCACTTAATTAAATATCAACCAATATAAACTGCTCCTAAATTTAAATGTAGTTTCATTTTTCATAAAAGTTATAGAAATCATATGTGTTCTTACCTACAGTTTTATCAGTCAATAAATTGCATGTTGTCTCCTGCCTATACATAGTAAGTTCAGTTTCAGAGATAGTATCAGGGATTTTTTTGACAATAACCATTCCTTTGCAATGAATAAAGACATTAATTTATCTTTTATGGACTCATAATTTGTTCTGAAGCATCTTGTGTTGTTATGTGGATGCTCTTCACGCTCCTTGAAGGCTGGAGGGGTGCAGGGGTCCAGGGCTTCTCTGGTCTCCTCCTTCTGGAGAATATCTCTGCTATATGTGGAAGCTTTTTTCCCCCTTTCCTTTTGTAATACTCAGAACAGAAAATGCAAAGACTGCATACCCTTACCAGAATGTATAAAACTCTTTGCTTATATTTCTCCAATCAAGGAGAGGCTCTGTTAAGAGTCAAACTTCTACATGGCCCAATCTTCTTTCCTTCAAATTTAAATCTCATATATAATGTATTTTACAAAGAATACATTAGGATTAACTATGAATCAAGCTGGTAATTTCCATCAGAGGAATCGATTACTTTGTACTCCTCAGAACAAAAGGAACACAAATTTCAGACATATATCCCAGAGCAAGCATAGGGATTTAATCAGCCCACGGCTGAGAAGACAAAGCCCGTGGCCCGTGTCATTTATTGGTGACTTCCAAGAGCCAAATTTTCCCCTTTAAGAAACAGAAAGAAAAAAAACCAGGAGCATGGACATAAGGCTTTTTTTCTTTCTCTTTCTTAAAGAGGAAAATTGCAAAAGAAAAGGGAAATCTATCCTTTTTTCTTTATGTCGGTTAAGAGGAAGAAATGTTTCAGTCACGTTTCTGACTGTGGAAAAAAATGACAAGTTACTAGCAAAAAAAAAAAAAGGTGAAGATGAACTCCATAATGTTCTCCTTTCTCTAGAGTACTCAAACTCTCACACAGTCCAGTCCCCAGAAGCCCGCTCTCAGTTTCTTCCCAAATAAAGTCCTCCTCAACCTTTTAGGAAGCTTCCCTCCCAGCCTCACTCCAGGCACTGTTCCAGGACCCAAGAGGCCCTGGCACGTGTTGAGCTCAATACCTGTGCCCTAGGTTAATTAACTATAAAACAAGCATGGTTATAAGCTTATTTTCAACTCATCATGGGTCAGTTTCTCTGGCCACAGTCAACCTGGAAATACGGTAATTTCAATCTCACAGTTGTATTTCTAGAGCTGTGGACGGAAAGCAATCATGTTAAGCCAAACTAGCAACTGAGCCAGGCCTTGTGTCAGAAAGATGGCAATGACAGTGGCTAAGACAATTTCTCCCAAAACACTAGGTAGTTAGGTCAGGAGAGACTTAAACAAGGCAACAGCTCTTCTGGTCATCAGAGGCCTTGGCTTTCACTTCTGTAAAACAAAATCCTTGGTCTAAATGATTTCTGACACACTGACTTAAATTTTACCACAGAGTTCAAGCTGGAAACAAGAAAGCAGCTGTAAAAGCCAAGGCCCTTTATGGTAGAGCCAAGAAAGAGATCTAACTCACCAAAAATTCAGAGAGGGGAGTGCTTCTCATGAGAAAAGAATGAAAGACTAATTCCCAAGGATTTTCTCTTCAAGCAGCATGTCATGAAGAAAGAAAGATAAATGGAGAAATGTAGAAGTAAGGAAATTCTGTAGATGAGAAATAAGACAGGGAGCTTCTTAGGACCTGCCCTGGTCATAAATTGTCAGAAGACAGAGATGCTTTTCAAACTATGGTAAACAACCTGTTTTGTTTTTTATTTCCAATCTTGTTGTAAACTGATCTCTGATCTTTGCAAAGTTAGAGAGAGGCATCATGACACTTCATCTGTAAAGTATGGAGACAGAGTAAACACTATCTTGAAGGTAATAATTACAGTTGCTTAGCCCTGGTCTAGCAGATTTTTAAAGAAATTTTGCAGAAGTGCATTAAAACAAACACACTATGACGGGCCTACTTGCAAACTAACAAGTTAGTCTGCTAGAGTTTATGGATGCTGGCAAAAGACATGAGACTCCTGGATTATAGACAAATGAGAGGTTATTACTCACCACAATAGTAGTAGCCAGAGTATCAGCATCTGAGCCAGTTCCTCAAAGCGCCGGTACCCACAAGGTGATGTAAATAGGGCTAGATGATACTAGCATCCACAGTCAATTGTGTTCCAGCAAACAAACAAACAAACAACAAAAAAAAACGCTGAACTTTGAGAGCCTGAATATTTTATAATGGGAAATAAGCATGCTTGCCTTATGTCCTGGAAAGAGACATCATCTTTATTTTATTGGATAGTAAGCATGCTTACATGTTTGCCCCAGAGGAGGACACTACCTCTCTCTGCCGAGGTGGGATAGTCTCCTACTGCTGCCAAAGTAAATTACTACAAATTTAGTGGCTTCATTGATACAAATGTATTACCTTGCAGTTCTGGAAGTCAGATATCCAAATTGGGCCTCACTGCACTAAAATTTCTTTTCCGTTTCCTTAACCTTTTCAGCTTCTAGAGGTCACCAGCATGCCTTGGACCATAACCCCATTCTTCCATCTTCAAAACTAGCAAAGACAAACTGAGTCCTTTTCACATCACATCACTCTGACCTCCTCTTCTTCTGCCTCACTCTTCCACTTTAAAGCATCCTTGTGATTACATTCAGCCTACCTGAATAATCCAGGATAACCTTTGTGTGTGAAGGTCCTTTAGCTGATCAGCATTCTTAATTTCATCTATAACATAAATTTTCATTTGTTATGCGAGGTAACATATTCACAGGTTCCTGGGATTAAGCTATGAACATCTTTGGGGAGCCATTATACTGCCTACCACACAAAATGGTAAGAAAATCTGCCCTTTGTTCTAGAACAAGCTTGTCCAACCTGCAGCCTGCGGGCTGCATGTGAACCAGAATGGCTTCGAATGTGGCCCAATGCAAATTGGTAAACTTTATGAAAACATTATGAGGGTTTTTCATGGTTTTTTTGGGGGGGGCTCATCAGCTATAGTTAGTGTGTTTTATGGGCAGCTCAAGACAATTCATCTTTCAACATGGCCCAGGGAAACCAAAAGATTGGACACCCCCGCTCTAGAGGGAGATACAGTCTCTATTGTCCAAGGTTGTTAACTATACTATACAAGCATCCTTCAAAAGATAGTTTAGAACAAGGGGAAGTTGATGCTTTGCTTCACAAAACACACAGATGTGAAAGAACCATAGAAGATGGGCCCTCACCACCAGCTGCTACTCTTACATATTTGCATTAGAAACTGAGTAAGGATATTTAATTGCTTTAAACTATAGGCATATATTTTTAAAATATGATACCTGACCATTTGGATCACAAGGTTATCTTGGTCTACATAGGTTAAAATCGCTATTTAATTCCATATATTCATGGAAAGAGAAATTATACTGAATCTTTTTAACAGAAGTTTCCTAGTTTATTCATGGACAAATTGTGTAATAAACCATCATCCACTCGCAGAGCTCAATGAACACTTACGAGAAACAAAGTGGTTTAAACAACCCAACAAAGTTTGTTTGGAGGACAGTGTTGGGGAAAGAGTCTTTTGATATTTAATCCAGTGCTAAAGAATTTTCTATATCAGGAAATTCTTCATACTTAACCTTAAATCTTGGTATTTGCAGCTTTAAGTCATCTCTTAATCTGTCCTCAGGGATCTCTTTCACATGATCCTTCATGTCTTCCAGAAAGGACAAAGATAAGACTCTCATGATACTCTCCACAATAAACTGTTCTGAAAGAAATTTTCCCCTTTGCTTTTATACCAAACACATAAAAGATATTCTCTGGTAAATTTTAGTTTTCTAGTGAAGATTAATTCTATCCATATTAAATTATTCTCATTTGAGTAAGCAGAAAGATGTTTATCATCTTTGGAGAAATATTTGCATTTTCTATCTCCTTGTAAAAAGTTAAAATAGAAGTTACAACTGAAACACCAAGGAAGAAAATAGATGATAAAATATGAAACCATATGTAGAAGTTGCAAAGGAGTTAGCCAAAAACTCCTTAACAATAGCTCTTAAAATCCTTCCTGTATGTCAAAGTTATAAAAGAGCATATTATTAAATATTGGTGAGAATTTGTGGAAGGAATTTATTTAGGAATAGCTCTTGCCCCTCTCTTCAACAGTGCTTCAACATTGCAAAGGAGTTTAGGGAAAACCTGACCTTTACCTTATGAGGGCAAGAGAGAGCCTCAAGAAGACTACTCTGAGAGTAAAGTAATTCTCCCAACACATGAAAGAAAGATAAAGAAGAGTGCTTCTGTGTTGGAATCAGCCTTCATTTCCAAAGTTCGTGTAGGCAAATCATGTGTTTCCTGGAGCCATGTGTGGGCCTAGGGTCACCATGCATGGTGTACAAGTTGTATGCTGTCAAGGATATAACATCTAATGTCAAGATTTATTCACATGGTAGTCATCGTAAGTTTGTATATTTACTTTCTGGTAGATGGCAATAGAGGGTCTTGTTCTAACAAAACTGGTATATATTACAACAATTAAGTGTAAATAAAGTGTCTTGAGGAATAGGCACCTCTTTCTAAAAAACACAAAGCACCACATGGACAAGCATGGGTACTATGTGAGTTTCATATGTAAGAGAAAGAGCCAGCAGAGAGGTTGTCTTACATCCTGTTCAGTAGAGCTACTTAGAGAAGCTAATGAAACCTCAGCAAACAAAAGCCAGAGGTAGACCCCCTGATTGCAAGGGTCTAAAATGAAATAAGCAAGAGCGTTCCATTGGAATGAGGGAACTACAGATTAAAAATCCACCATCAGGAGAAGAAGTTGGTGCCTACAGAACAAAAGAAAGGATCATAGGCCAAGCGCAGTGGCTCACACCTGTAATTTGAGCACTTTGGAAGGCCGAGGTGGGAGGATCACCTGAGGTTAGGAGTTTGAAACCAGCCTGCCCAACATGATATAACCCCATCTCTACTAAAAATACAAAAATTAACCAGGTGTGATGGTGCACACCCATAATCCAACTATTCAGGAGGTTGAGGCAGGAGAATCTCTTGAACCCAGGAGGCAGAGGTTGCGGTGAGCAGAGATTGTGCCACTGCACTCCAGCCTGGGCGACAGAGCAAAACTCCATCTCAAAAAAAAAATTAAAAAATGAAAAAAAAATAGCATCCCAGCAGAGAAAGGGTTTAGGTTAAACACTGGCAAACCACCACCCCTTCTTCCTCTAACCTGTATCAACCACTGGGGTCAGTAGCATCCGTTGACAAGATGGAAAGCGTGACAGAAACACAGGTGTAATGTGCCACATCACATCTAGGTTGGAAAGTCTTAGAGGAATGCTGGTTCTCAAAAGCTTCTCTCATACCCTCAGGCCCTCCAGGCTTAAATAACTTCTGTACAATACTGGAATCTATTTCATACACACAGGAATTGTAATGTTCCTTCAATCTCAAAATTTTGGTAAATTTTAACTTTTTTTATAGTTTAATCTTTAATGGCATTTAGAGTGTTAAACCAAGTTTAGCCTAAAGCTGCCTCCCTCCATATTTTAAGTTTGCCCTAAAGGTTTTTCTGTACATCATGAACTATAACGAGTGGAGGTATAATCAGATCTTAGCCTACACTGAGTTTTGGCCAATCAAATGTAGCCAACTGTTTGAACTGTGTTCAAATAAGGCAAACGCTGAACTGTAACCGATCCAGTTGTTTCTGTACCTCAATTCTGCTTTCTCTATGTCACTTTCCTTTTTCTGACCACATGGCTGCCCTAGAGTCTCTGAGGCTATTACAACTCAGAAGGCTGCCTGATTCGCAAATCGTTCGTTGCTCAATTAAACTCCTTTAAATTTAATTCAGCCGAAGTTTTTTCTTTTATCAAGAGTATCACAAAACAAAGCAATCTAAAGCCAAAGAAGGAAATACAAAAGCAATTAAGTTCAAAAGGGACAGAAGACCAAAATGTTGATAAAAATAAAGCAGAAAAAATGGAAACAGCTTGAAGCAGACAAAGGGGCCAGATTTCCAAGAAGCATAATGTGATGTTTTTTAATGTAATTGTCTCTCATGATCTAATTGATAAAAGCAAGATGGCTGACAGGCGGATCCAGCCACTGCTTCCAGCAGCCGTCTAGCCCCCTGAGGTGATCATATGCAATTGCACCATTTGGGGATGTGAATAACAGAAGATAAAGCAGTGAAGGTAAAAAACTGGGAAATCAGGGAAACTTCCTGAACAGGAGCCTGGAAAACAATAAAGAAGATAGTCTAGACCCAGCACAGACATAAAACCCAAAGGATGGCCATGCACTCAAATTAACAGAAAATAGGCAGAAAGCAGAGATTTGCCAAAATTCTAAGTTCAAACCAGGTCCACAACCAGGATATTTCAGAGAAACAGGGTAACTTTGAAACCCAGAGAAATAAGCAGCAGTCTTCCAAGGAGGGCACACTTGCTCTAGAGATGCAAAAGGATTTTAGAATAGTTACTAGGTCCCAGAGGATTTTAAAGTAATCCATTTTCCTGTCCTCTGTTTTTACAGGTACTTTCCCTATAACTGTTAACAGCCTCAGAATGCATTTCTCGGTCACTTTTCTCCCAATTTAAAAATAAAAATAAAAATGAAAAAGGTCTACCTCTCACCCATCTCAAACCTTAAGATGGTTCTAGAACCAAAGGTACAATTAAATTAATTCTTTTAATCAAGACCCCACAAATTTTTTCACAAACATAACCCTCAGTGATTCTGAGATATATTTTCTGTATATTTCTCCTTTTTTAAAATAATTACCAAATGTTTTAATACATTTACACCATTTTGAGTAGCTTCAGACTATTAATAATTACAGTGATAATTTGATGCCAAAGAAATATTTTAAACTAATAACCTTATTGTCACAAAAAAATTATAGGTAATTTTTAACTTCAATTTTACATATTTTTTGTTGTTACATTTAAGTTTACAAGGGTGGATATAGCTGGGGACTCAAGAGAAATAGAAGATAATGGAGAGACAGAAAGAGGGAGAGAGTAAGAGATTTTGTTGTCGTTGTTGTTGTTATTGACTCATTTGATTGTGGAGCCTTGGAAGCCTGAAATCTGTTAAAATAATTTTTGGAAGGCCATTAAACCAAGGCAGCTCCAGCACCCTGGGTTCCTATGTAAGCAAACTGAAACCCAACTAGATGTAAATGGTCATAGTCTAGGCCTATCAGAAATCACCACCTCACCTCTAGCTAGGGGCTTTCCACTGGAATGATTGCTTTGCCTTGTTTCCGTATTCACCGTCTAAAAGCTTTCCCTTGTTCCCTGAACTGCCTATGGAGCCCTGAACTACCTATGGTCTGGAGCTGCCCAACTTATTATTCATCATGCATGCAAATAAACTATAAATTTGAATGTGACTTAGTTTATCTTTTAACAAATCTGTGGGCTAGGCTGGTAGGCTGGAGACTCAGGCAGGAATTAATGTTGCAGTCTTGAGACAGAATTTCTTCTTCAGAAAACCTTTCTCAATTTTTACTCTTAGGGCCTTCACCCAATAAGATGAATCACTACTGATATGGTTTGGATGTGTGTCCCCACCCAAATCTCATATCAAATAGTAATCCCTAATGTTGGAGGTGGGATTTGGTAGGAGGTGATTGGATCATGGCGACGGATTTCCCCCTTTGGTGCTCTTCTCCTGATAGAGTGCTCACAAGATCGGTTGTGTAAAAGTGAGTGGCTTCTCCTCCACCCCATTCCTCTTGCTCCGGCCATGTAAGAGATGCATGCTTCCCCTTCACCTTCCACCATGACTGTAAGTTTCCTGAAGCCTCCCCAGTCATGCTTCCTGTATAGCCTTTAGAACCATAAGCCAATTAAACCTCTTTTCTTTATAAATTGCCCAGTCTCTGGTATTTCTTTACAGTAGTGCAAGTACAAACTAATTGAACCACCCAATTTATCAAGGATAGTCTCCTTTAACTAAAGTAAACTGATTATAGATGTTAACCTTTACTTAAAGTCAACTGACTGTAGATGTTAACAAAATCTGTAAAATATCTTCTCAGCAATACTTACACAGTGTTGACTGAACAACTGGGAACTATAGCCCAGCCAAGTTGACACAAAAAACTAACCATCACAGCAAACAACCATCAAAGTACAAAAACATGTTAAATTATGATAAAATTCTGTAAGAGAAGTGGAGTAAAAATACAATTTCAAGGAGTAAAAAAAAATACAGTATTTTTTAATATCATGAATATTAAATATTTTAAGTGTTTTATTTTTAGTTTGTTTTTGTTTTTGTTTTTAGAGACAAGGTCTCCCTCTTTTGCCCAGACTGGAATGCAGTGAAGCTATGAAAGCTCACTGTAAGGTCAAACTCCTGAGCTCAAGCAATCTTCCCACCTCAGCCTCCCCAGGAGCTGGGACGACATGTACACACCACGACACCTGGCTAATTTTTGTAAATTTTTTGCAGAAATGGGATCTCACTATGTTGCCCAACCTGTTCTCAAACTCTCAGCCTCAAGAGATCCTCCCACCTTAGCTTCCCAAAGTGTTGGGATTACAGGCATAAACCACTGTGACCAGCCTTTTAAGAGTGTTTTAAGGGAGAGAGATCCAAGATGGCTGATTAGCAACAGCTCAGGAATGTAGCTCCCAGTGAAAGCACAGAGAACGAGTGGACACCGCACTTTCCGACGAATTTTTGTTGCCCACAGACCGGGAGATTCCCGGCAGAGGAGACACACGGGTCGCCAGTGCAACTCTTATGGCTGGCACGGCTGTTTTTCTGGTGTCCCAGCGTGGCGCTTCCCGGTGCGGAGTATACGGGACAGATGGGCTCGGCTGGTCCCATCCCCACAAAGAAAACAGCAATTGGAAGCGCTGAGGACTGAGAGTCTCACAGCAAGCACAGCGAACCCGGGAAGGTCCGGCTCTGTGGGGAAGGGGCGTCCGCCAAAGGAAAACTAAGAAACAGAAAAACTTCATCACCGGGCGGAGAGAGATCCAAGATAGCCGCGTAGCAGCAGCAAAGGATTGTAGCTCCCAGTGAAAGCACAGAGAGCGAGTGGACGCCACAATTGCAGACGAATTTTTGATGCCCACAGACTGGGAGATTCCCAGCGAAGGAGCCCCCCGGGTCGCCAGCGTGACTCTTTTGGCCGGCACAGCGCTTCTCGGTGCGGAGTGTATGAGACTGGGTGCCCAAAGGCTCCGCTGGTCCCATCCCCACAAGGAGAACAGCAATTGGAAATGCTGAGGACTGAGAGCAAGCACAGCTGAACCCGGGAAGGCCCAGCTCCGTGGGGAAGGAGCGCCCCCCGAAGGAAAACTAAGAAACAGAAAAAACTTCATCACCAACAAGCCGGACATCCACTCAGAGACCCAATCAGAAAGTCGGCAATTACAAAGATGACAGGTGGATAAATCCACAAAAATGGGAAGAAACCAGTGCAAAAAGGCTGAGAACACCCGAAATCAGAATGCCTCTCCTCCTACAGGGGATCGTAGCTCCTCATCAGCAAGAGAACAAGGCTTGACGGAGGATGAGTGTGATGAACTCACAGAATCAGGCTTCAGAAGGTGGATAA